>PVLC010004918.1:0-13407 GCA_004027655.1 Graphiurus murinus | reverse complement strand
CTCACCCTGCCTTCCTGGGCTCTAGCTAGCTCTGTTCCACAGACCCCTGACCCTGCTCCCCACATCTCTACCCTAAATTGCATTTTTGTTCCACCCTCTGCTGATGCAAAGCATTTTTATAAGCCTTAGATACTGTGTTCTTCGATCTCAACTCACCTCCAACCCTGAGTGATTTGATTCCTCAGTCTAACCCAAGCTCTAAGACTCCTGCCCCTTGGGTGCTGGTCAGTGATGGTCTCAGGTAGCAAAATCCAGGGAACCAGCTCTGATCCTCACCTGCATATTTGAAGTCCCTGTCAATCTGAAGATGGAGCTACTCACGAGGTAAAACCCAAGCTCTAAGACTCCTGCCCCTTGGGTGCTGGTCAATGAATGTCTCAGGTAGCAAAAACCAGGGCAACAGTTCTGGTCCCCACCTGCATATTTGAAGTCCCTGTCAATCTGAAGACTGAGCTACTCACTATGCCCCACGAGATAAAAGCCTTGGGTGGAGTAGGAGTGGCAGGACACAGAGAAACAGCTACAACCATGCCAGGTGCCTGCCTCGGCCCTGCTGGGCCCCAGGGTTCCCCAAGTCCTGGCTCAAGTACTAACGTCATGGCCATAAAGTCACTATGTGGATACCACCCACAGACAAGGAGCTTCCAGTAACCAGCAGTGGCTCCACCCTGCTGGCTTGGATGGGCGGGCAGGGGCCCATGACACCTGCTTCAGTGCCTCAAAAAGGCCAGTGCGTTGCCTGCCCATAGCTTTGCGCCTCTGCCCAGCACCCTCTTCCTTTGGCTCCCCCAAACCCCTCTCTTCAATACCTACAGCCCCTCCAGGAACATTTGGGCCACCTGAGTGGGTCCCCAAGTGGCTTTGCTCTCAAACCATGTTTATTTCCCTGGAAAAGCTGGTGGAAGCTCTAATCATGTTTTGTTTTTTCTTGGCCAGCTTATTCATCTCTCTCATACTGGAGGCTGAGTTTGGGAGAGCTAGGAATTTGTGTCTGTTCTCTCCTGCTTCCCAGTGCTTTGTTTACTTCTGCAGGGTGACCTGAGGCCCAAATTAGCACATTATACAACAGCCCCCAGTGCCTGGCCCCTGACAGAAGCTCAATGCCTAGTTGAGGAATGAATGAATGACTGGCTAAATGAATGAATGACTGAACCCAAGCAGCAGAAGCTCTTACTACGGCTGCTGCAGCACACACTGGTGCTGGGGCACAGTCTGCTTTCCTAATTCCCCTGCACAGACCCTTCTGGCCTGAATCCTCCTCAGACACTACTCCTGGGACCATATCATCTGCATTTGTTCGAATGGCCACCTTTCTGTCCCCCCGTGATGCTGGACCATTGAGGCATCTTCACAGGCCACCTCTGGGCTGACAGAAGCCGCAGCTGTGACCAGAACTGGCTCCTTGGATTTCTCCTGAACTCTAGAATAGAGGCAAGAAGAAAGCCAGGAAAGCATAGGCACCAGGAGCTGGGGTGTGGGGGACAGGAAGGGTGGGAGGCCCCAGAGGACCAGAAGGACAAGCCAAGGGGGACTGAACATCTGGGAGGGGACCTGCTGGGGCAGGGCTCTGTTCCAGGCTCCTCCCAGGGGGGGAGGGGGCAGGGATATGCAGTATGATCCAATTTGGGTAAAATTGATGTATAAGTGTGCATGAGGGGTGCTATCAATGGTTCTCTCTGGGTGGCAACATTACAGCTGATTTTTTAAAATTCTCTATAATAATAGTCTGCATTTCCCAAGTTTTCTATAATTAGAATATATTTAGGTAACGGAAACATGTATCAAAGGAAGGAAAGGAGAAAGCCTGGGGGACAGTGGATGGGGGGCGCGGCACCAGCTCGCTCCCCCGAGGACCCACCCCGGGCTTCCTGGAACCCCTTCTCCCCCTCTGGAGCCACACTGCTCAGCAACCAGGCAACAAATGTGACATTCGTGCAAGTCATGGGGCTCCCTGTTTCTATATTTTCCCCTTCTCTCTTCCACTTTGTGTTTTGTAAGAATCTAATTTTAAACTCTCCAGATGCCATATTTTTGATCTCTTGAATTGATTCTTTGCAGAAATGGAGTAACAGAAGCTCTGCGAACCTTTTTTAATAGGAAAGGATAGAAAGGCCGGTGTGAGGCCTGAAAGCAGTCACCGTCCAGGGCCCTCCCAGCCGGGCTCCCCCAGGCCTCCCCCACCCTGCTTCTGCCAAAAATCTCTAAGGGTTTGGGCAGGAAAGGAGTCCAGAAGCATCCATGAGAAATGATACACCCAAATTGCCCCTTCTTTCTTTGGGACCTAGGTGTGCCCAGGTATGAGCACACCACCCACCCCTCTGAGGGCTGACTGCGCAGTGTGCAGAGGCAGACCTGGGCTGAGGGGGGGGTCTCTGCTGTGTCCCAGCTACTTGGGCTTGGACCATTGACCTGACCTCTCTAAACCTCAGTTTTCTTATCTGTGAAATGGGGGTGATGATGTCCCCACACCTGCTGTGGAATGATTGTAAAGAATAAATGAAGAAAATTACTGAAAGTCTTTAGCCATGAGCTCAGAACATAGTCAATGCTCAGAAAGTATAAAATCATTATTGTTCTTGCCATCCACACACACAACTTATGGAGCAGGAGTTTTGAACCTGGGGCACACAGATGGGTTCTTGGGAGTCTGTGAGTCCATCAATGGACATGAAATGCAAAATTTTAAATGAATGCATTGTATTCATAGAGGAGAACTCAGGGCTGTCATTAGAAGTTCAGAGGGTCCATCGTCTCTATGGTGTGAAAGTTAGGAATTTGAGAGCATATTAAAAGGTGTCTCAAGGCCTGGATCCAGCTCCCAGCTCTGGGGCTTACCAGCCCTGTGGCCTTGGCAAGTGATAACCCTCCCCCTTGCTTCTGGCTCTGCCCTTGCTGAGCACTGACTGAGATGCTGCATTTCAAGCCGAGGCACCTGCCCATGTTATATACATGACCACTTTTTAAACAGACACATACAAGCAGCACACATATTTGTGTTAATGTTCACGATTAGAAACCACTGTTCCAAAGCTGGTTTTTGGTTTTTGGTTCATCCCACCCTTCTCCATGCTTATTCCCTCCTGCATCCCCCTCTCTGCCTTAGAATTTCCTTTCCTCAGCATCTCGAAACACCATCTAAGTCAACAAGGGTAAAGGACAGAGAAAGGAAAAGAGGGGAAGAATCAAAACTTTGGGGTTCAGCTGCTAGCCTGGCGGAGCAGGACATGCTGGAAAGCTGGGAGATTCAAGGTCTGGGGAGGCCAAGGCCTTGGGGCCAGGTCTGACTTGGAGTCAGGAGCCAGGAGCTGAATCTGGCTGCTGGAAAGGTGAGCTAGCAAGAGTCAGGTGGAATCTGACCCTGCTCTAAGGAGCTCAGGGCCAGCTGGACATGGCCCAGCCAGGGAGTCAGTACAGCAGGACCCTGTGTGTTCTGGGCACACAGAATCTGGGCCCAGGCTGCTAAGCCCTTGGCCACCATCTGGGCAGTGAGGCTGGGAGCCTCCTGACAGTGGGTGGGATGGACTTGGGTCTGGAGCTCAGATGTTACTCTCTGCTGCTCCGCTGGGGCAGGGAGGCTGCAGAGTGATATTCAACAATCACATTAGAAACATCGCAAATTCCTGGAAATGAGATTGAAGCCACTCTGCTCGGAGGGGGGTGGCGATCAATGGTATTGGCAAGCCAGTCACGCCCTCGCAGATTCACAGAGAGTCAAACTGGCTTCCTCCGCCCACAGCAGAGGCACGTTCACACACTCACCCCGCACCAGGGCGGCGGCAATGGGCGGCCAGAGGAAGCTGGCACCAGAGGATGGACTCCAGCTACAACCCTGCGGCTCACACATGCTTTCTCTCATGACTCACAGCCCGGAGTAGTGATTAGAGGGGGAAAATGTTGAGAAATACGTTTACTCCAATCCTATGCTTGATCGGAATGAAACACACATCATTAACCACAAAAGTGGGATTAAGACAACAGAGCATTATTTGCGAATGATAAAAGGCATGGATGCAAATATAAATCTGGATAGGAAATGTAAATCTGAGCAATGTATGCTTAGCCCTCGTGCTACTAAAATCAGTCCTTTAGTCCTGCTTGGAGGAGGTGAGTTTGCACCCTGCCCTGGCTTGTCTCCATTCAAGCAGCTCTCTAAGGGAGGCTCCAAGGACCTGAACATGAGCAGCCAATACCCTGCCATTCTGGGGAGCCAGGGCCCCCAGGGGCTGTTGGAATGGCCTCAGAGAGCAGCTTGGGCAGACTGCGAATCAGTGGCATTGGCATTTCCTGCGACCTCCATGGAAATGCAGAATCTTGGGCTCTCCTTGGATCCATGGAAGCGGAATGGGCAGAATCCCAGACGATTTCTATGCATGAGAAAGTCTGAGACACACCTGCCTAGACCAGCCTGTCAACCCTGGAAAAACCTGGGGCCCCTTAGGATCAACATTAAGAATCATTCCTTTAATGTGCCTTAAAACTTCAGAATAAAGTGAATAAAAACAGATCAAACCAATAGTCCCTCCGAAGAGTTTTTTCAAACTGCACATATACCTCCCCTCTGGTTCCCATCTACAGTAGCTGATACTTCAGGAAGTCAGGAAAGCAAGTCGCCAGGTAGGGGATCACTACAGCCACACAGTGCAGGTAGGGCAGGGATTGGGGGAATCTGTGATCCAGAGAGAGGCAGCCTCAGAAGCTTCAACATCTGCACTGATGTTCCCAGAAGCAGGAAGTTGATGCCTCCTGAGATGGCAAGCCCTACTTTGAGATAGTCACAAGTTAGAAATGACCTGAAATTCTCTCCCCTGTACTGTACATAGTCTGAATACCACTACCCTATGTCAGCTTTCTATTGTTGTTTTTTATTGTTATTTCTTGTTTTTTTTTTATTTTTTGTTTTGTTTTGTTATGGTACTGGCAATTAAACCCAGAGCCATTCTACCTATGAGCTACACCCCCAGCCCCTTTTATTTTTTTGTTTTGAAACAGGGTCTTGCAAAGTTGCTGAGGGTCTCACTAAATGGCTAAGGCTGTCCTCAAACCTACACTCCTCCTGTCTCAGCCTCCCAAGTACTGGGATTACAGCTGTGCACCACCACACCCAGCCCGATGTCAGTTTTTGTGTCCTTTCCCCAGGACTGTGACAACAGTCCCCATGTCCCCTAAGAGTCTCCTTCCTACAAGTAAACATCCAAAAGTCCCTCAACATGCATCTTGCAACATAAACCAAGTCCCCTGTCATCCTGGCCATTGTCCTTTAGACACACTTGAGTACCAAATGGTATGTCAGGGGCTAGGTTGGTGATGGTGACCAAGATGGCGCTGGTCTCATGACCTCATGACCTCATGTAGCATTGCGGTGGTGAACTCAGTGTGTCCGTGGAGCACAGGAAGGGGAAGGACAGACAGGTGGCACAGGCCTGTGATCTTGGGGGCCTGAGATAGGAGGATCAGCCTCAGCAACTTAGTGAGACTCTCAGGCAACCTAGAGAGGCCCTGTTTTGAAATAAAAATAAAGTAGGGCTGCAGATGTATCTTGGAGGTAGAATGCTCTGGGTTCAACCTCTAGTAACCCTTTTCCCCAAAAAGAACAGACATTCAGTTAAACCCCATCTCAGGGCAGACAGTGGTACTAGACATACACACAGCAGTTCACCTAACCCTGTCCACAACTCTCCCACTTTGCAGACGAGTAAAAGAAGTGCCAAAGACCTAAGAACTAATAAATGGTAGTGGTAAGATTTAAACCCAGGAATGCCTGACTTCAAACCTCTTTCTTAGTTCCCTAAATTCTCACTGAGATTATGAAAGCCTGTGTTTCTTTCCTGCCCCTCCAGTAGGCTCTAGAAGTTATGAAAGCCATTATGAGACACTCCCAACAATGTGACTCAATTATTTCATAAAAGACAAAAATAAGAGGATATTGCCTGATCTCAGGGGTGTGATAACATTTAGAGAAAGGAAGGAAAAGGGAACTTTTCTCTAGAGGCACATCAGCCAGGAACATGACTTAGACCAAAGTATAACTTAGACACCTTATTTTCCATTTGACCAGCCAACAAACATTTGTGCAACTGAGACCTTTCAGGACCACTCTGGCCACAGGGCACCCAGGGGCTTACTCAATCTGCTGCCTATGCCCACCAGACTTTGGAAGCCCCTCCTCCCCCTTCATAATTACTCCAGGCAATCAGCACCAACTGATCAATCACACAAAGAAAATTGCAGGTTTGAAGCTTTAATTAAATCTATCCGGCACTATCTAATTAAAGAAAATCTTTACTCTTCTACATACTCCAAAATAGAAGGAGCCCACTCCGTGGGGGCTTTACAAATAATGTGGCATGTCGAGGCCTTCAGCTAGCTTACACTGGAGGAAGAGCACAGCAGAGAAAGATGGCTACTCGTTTCTCCTTTCCTTTTTGCTCAAGTTCAGGTCAATTCCAATATGCAGGGAGATGAGCTGTGAGAAAAAAAAATTCCTATCTCTGATAGGTTCCTCTCACCGATCCTTGTCCTTTAGGGTAGGCGGGTTGGTTGTTTAGGCTGCCAGTTCCCCGAGGGCCCTTCTCCTGTCCACCACCAGACCAATCACCTGGCTGGAGGGCACTGACTTAGAGCAGGGATAAAATGCTGGGAACTCAGCCACATCTTATTAGCACAGGCCTTGTTAGCCATTTAGACTCCCAGCTTTTCCCTCTGTAGAATGATACAAATACAATAGGTATTGGATTGTTGAGAGGAGTAAATAAAACACTGCATCTGGGAATCTTCGACAATCCCATTTGGGAGGAGCGTTGCTCAACACCTGCACTTAGAGGTGGAGCTTTGTTGTTGGCGGTTATCTCAAGCCTGGCAGGTCTGCAAGAACTCTTTGTGGCTTTATCTCTTCACCAGCCAAGGCCCTTGGCAGCCTTCCAGCTTTCTGAAGTTCTTCATCTCTGGGCAGTGACCTGTTATGACTGAAACTTACCTGGGTTATCAGAGCTGGGCTGGGATCTGTCATCGTTTCCCTTTGCTTTGTAGAGTTGACCTAAGTCTAAGATCCGCCTTGTCTGTGATTTGTGGCTGTAGAATTTTGGAGAAGGGAGAGGTTGGACGTGCCTCTACAGGGTGGTCAGGGCATTGCCAGGGCCCCCAGATCACTAGGTGGAGCCCTTGGCAGCAAAATAATCAAGTTGGGAAAGTAGAGTCCAATGTCTAAGTTCCTTCCTTCTGCTTTTTAATGGAACTGCCACTGATTAACCAAAGGATAAAGAGGCAAGGGGGTTGAGGGAGCCTGTACCGGGAGGGTTCAGTGACCCACTCTGCCAGGTGCAAAGGAGATGCCCAGGTAAACCTGTGAAAACATTTTCTCTGGTGGGAGTGAAGACCCTGCATTGCCAGCACTGCCCCTTCAAATATCAGGGGCATCACACAGTCAGGAAGAGCTTCAATTGCCGCCAGCTGGTCTAGGCTACATTGTCTACACGGCCTCTGCCACATCACCCTGGGAACCCCTAATGCCGCCACTCCAAGCTGGGTGTGCCCAAGCATGCATCATGTCACCAGGAGCTGCCGGATGAATACAGGTTCCTCTCCATTAAGTGTCCTTCATAAAACCTGCTGGGACTTCCTGAGAAAGGAAACACAATGAGACACAGGATCCTATACAACAGGTGCCTCTAGAGCCACCTGGAGACAGGTGGGGACACCTTACCCCCTCCTGAGTTGTAACTCAAAAGGCGCCTTCCTAGTGACACTTCCTTGGCCACTCTCTTAACACCTCACTGTTCATAACTTCACATACTCTTTCCAGTCTGAATTTTATCATAGCGCCTACCTCTCTTGTTTTGTTTTGTTGTTTTGAGCTGTCTTACCCACCAGAATGCTAGTTCCATGTGGGCATGGACTTGTGTCTTTTGTTCCCTTCTGTATTGTTATTGCCTTAGAAAAAATTCTGTGCACAGCAGATATTTGATAAACACTGATGGAATGAAATGTTTATTAAATAATTGTCATGGAGACAATAGAAGTGGTGAGCTGAGGCCTGAGACAGGTCCAAAGGCTGGGAGGAGGGAGGGGTACAGAATGAAGCAGGGCCAGGTAGGAATGATGGGAGCCAGAGGGTGAAAGGAGGGAAGAGGAATCCACCTCTGCTCTCCTTTCCACCCACTTAAGTACACACAGTGAGCATCTGAGGCCCTACTACACGCCAGGCATGTGTCTCATGCTGAGGACACAGCGATGAACCACAAACACGAGCTTGTTGAATCTTCTAAAGATTCTGGTCTACTGAAAAAAGCAGTAAACATATAAATGTATTAAACACAGCTGTCCCTCAGTATCTGCAGGGGACTGGTTCTAGGGTCCCACAAGACCAAAAGCTTCAGAGGCTCAGGTCTAAAAGCCTCAGAGGCTCAGATCTAGTGTATAAAATGGTGTAGAATTTGCATAGAACCTGTACGCATCTTCCCGTGTACCTTAAATCACCTCTAGATTACTTATAGCACCTAATACAATGTAAATGCCGTGTAAATATTTGTTGTACTATATTGTTTAGGGAATAATGACAAGAAAAAAGTCTGTATGTATTCAGGTGTATTTTCTCCCCTGAATGCAATTCATCTGTGGTTGGTTGAAACCATGGATACTGGAGTCGACCGTATCTAAAAGACCCATAGGACTATGTTTAAAAGGCCTGTAGAGAGGGAGTCATAACAAACCCCAAAAGAAAGGACTAGAGTGATAGAATGGAGAATAAGAAGGCACTCTAATTCAGACCAGGAATCCTGCAGGGTCCCTGAGGAGGTGCCATGCCAGCCAGAGGACAGGCAAGGGAGGGAGGGAAACAGGGTTGAAGGGTGGGGAGGAGCTTGCCATGTCTGAGGCACAGAGGGACAGCCCGTGTGGCTGGAGAGGAGGTGGGACCTGAGAGACCCTCAGGCCAGGCTGGGGTCCAGACCCTAAAGAGTCCCTTGCCACTTGAGAGAGGGAGCTTCCATGCTGTGCAGAAAGCACTGTATTTAAGGCCTGTATGTACAGCTCCAGCATGCCACAACACTGGGTTATTGCTATTGCTTCATATAAGCAAGTCATGGGCAAAGATCTTGTATAGTTGGTCTCTGTACTCAGCACATTGGATGGTGCGAAGTATATATTTTTGAAAAGCATAAAAAATATTCATGCATCCCCTCAATCCACAACAATTAGTGAACATCTGCTGTGTGCCCTATCAGCTACTGGTGATGCCAGAGGAGATAAAAATCCCAGTCTTATGAAACCTACATCTTAGGCCATGGAGATGGCTAATAAGCTGAAAAACTCAGCAAAATGCCTAGAATGTTAGTGATCAATTCTAAACAGAATAACTTAAAGTAGGGAAGAGTGTATATGGGGTGTCAGGTGTCAGGTGTATGTGAAAGTTGTCAAGAAGGTGACTTTTAGTGACCTGGAGGAAGTGCAGGAACTGGATGGGGGATACAGATGAAGAGCATACTTTGCCAAGGGAACAGTGGTGCAAAGGCCCCGAGGCAGGAATGGACCAGGCACACTGGAGGATCATGAGGAGGAGCAGCTGGAGTGGAGGGAGCGAGGGTTACAGCAGGCAGAGGTGAATCAGAGAGAGAATGGGATGGCAAGTCCCACAGGACATTGTCAGGCATAGTTAGGGGAGGGTCTTTCACTCCTGCGATGGAAAACTGCTAGAAAGTTTTGAGCAGGGGTATGGCATGATCTAACCTGTGGTTTTAAAAGATACCGTTAAGGTTGGGGAGGCTCGAATAGGTAAAGTATAAGGGAACTTTTATGGCAGTGAAAATATTTTATATAAACTTTAATGGTGGATACATGGCACTATCCATTTGATTTGACAAAACATATGGAAGCCAGACATGGTGGTTCACACTTGTAATCCCAGTGCTTGGGAGGCTGAAACAGGAGAATCGCAGGTTCAAGGCCAGCCTCAGCAGCTTAGTGAGCCCCTAAGCAGCTTAGTGAGATCTTGTTTCCAAATAATAAGATAAAAAGGGTTGAGGTGTAGCTCCGAGGTAGAATGCCCCTGGGTTTAATCCCCAGTACCACAACACACACACACACACACACACACACACACACACACACACACAGGACTTCACAGTACAAAGAGTGGACCTTCATGTATGCACATTTTTTAAAAAATCATGGAGGAGGCTGGTTGAGGAGGCACATACCTATAATCCCAGTCCTTGGGAGGCTGAGACAGACAGGAGGATTACAGTTTGGGGGACAGCATGTGGCAACTTAGTGAAACTCTGTTTTGAAATTTAAAAAAAAATAATTTTTAAAAAGGGCTGCAGGTATAGCTCAGAGGTAGAATGCCCCTGGGTTCAATCCTCAGTGCCACACATACACACAAATCATTAAGGAGATCTTAGGATCTCAGGAAGGACTATAGAATGTGGCAAAGAATCGATATCTGTTACAAAATGCATGAAACAACCTTAGTGAAGGAAAAGGAGAAAAGGTGGTCAATGGCTTTGGGAATTCATGGTGTCTGTAAGACTACATGCAAAAGGAACTTCACACAAGAACTGAAAGCTAGTTGATAAAGTCATTTCTCATGGGAATATGGGTTAACAATTCCCAGACACTTACACATATATACTGGAAGGAAACAGTACGTGAATGGCTGGTAAGGGGAGCCAGTTTTCTTAGGGTTGGAGTAGCAGGCTATACACAAAGAAGGATAAAGTTTAGAATAATCCAGGTGGTACTGGATTAGAGTTGAAGACTTCTATATGAACTCATGTTTATCTTAATATGGGTACAGATGGATGCATATAGAGATATAAATACATATATTGTTATATCATGGGTTACTATATATATAATTTCCCTTCGCTGAGAATAACTAGAAGCAAGGACTTCTCAATAGCACCTGGCACCCAGATATTGGTGTCTAACACCATTTTTCAATAAAAGAAACCAAAGCCCCTGGGAGAAGTGGCTGATCCCAGGACTGCAGCAGAAAGTGTACAAGGCAAATTTGGAGCATCTTATAGTGCTGGGAAAAAAAATGAAGCACCTGTCCACCCCAGCAGCAACAACAACATCAATAACACAAAATAATAATGACTGGGAATATCGAAAGACACAGGAGCCAATTGAAGCAGTTGCCAATGATTTGAGGAACAAAAGGATAAAATAAATATCACAAAGGGTAAAATCCATGAGCCTACCTTGATATTAATTGATTAATTAATTAATTAGTGAAAGAGAGTAGAAAATTTCTCAAGCAGAATAATTCCAAATAATCTAAGCAGAGACTCTGTCCTTGAGGAGATGAATTATAAATCCCCAGTCCTTAAGCATGGCTGCCCAGTGCTTCCTTCAAAAGAGTAAAGTGTGGGCTCAGGGGGCTGACTCCACAGTACAGAAATCTGACCAACACTACTTCAGCCAGGTGGCCAAGGTACAACATTAACAGTGATAAGTCATGTTGATCGTGTGAACCCTTGGCACAATATGACAAAATGTGGTCTTCCTTCCAAAATCATACTACCCCAGAATAATCACAACAAATAGCAGAAAAAATCCCAAATGAAGGACATTCTATACCAGTCCTGACAAGTACTACTCAAAACTGTCAAGGTCACCAAAGACAAGGAAAGCTGGAGCAACTGTCACCATCAAAAGACGCCTAAAAGAAATGACAAATGTAATGTTGACAGAATGTAATGCTGTGTCCTGGATGGGGTCTTGCAACAGAAAAAAAGGGCATTCGATAAAAAGCAAGGAAATTGAATAAAATTAATACTAGTATATCAATATTGGTTCACTACTGTGATAAATGTACCATATGAGTATAAAATGCTAATAAGGCAGGAAGCTGGGTATAGCATACATGGGAGTTACCTACACTACCTTCAGAACTTTTTCATAAATCTAAAACCATTTTCCATTTATTTTAATTAAAAGTTTATTTTTTAAAAGTAAGTACGTAAATGAAAGACTCTCCTAGCTCTGACTAAGGATGGACTGTAGGGAACAAAAGAGATAGAAGGAAGGCCAGGGAGGAAGCTGTGGTGATCACCAAGTCAAGAGAGGATGGACCAGAATGGGCAGAGGAGGTAGATGGGAGAGATGAACCTTTGGATGGGACAATAATGACAATAAGATAGCATTTCCTGAGTGTGCACCATGTGTCCAGAATTTTCTAGGAACATTAAACCTTGAAGGGCAGTTGAATCCTCACAATCGCTCCATGAAGTAGTTCAACTTCACGGAGCAATTGTGAAGATTATCACCCCAACGTCGTGAGTATAGAAACTGAGGCTCAGAAAAAATCAGCTTTCTCAAAGTTGTGCCACTAGTAAGAGGCAGAGCCAGGACTTGAACCCATAGAGGCTGCTCTAAACTCTCCCTTAACCTCCACACTCCATTGTGTGCCATGCCAAGGAAATAGGGGATGGGATAGAGGACAGGGACTACAGGAACCATATCTTGATGCCAAGAAGAATCCACCAAATATTAAGATCATATAAAAAATTGCTTCAAAAAAATTACACCTTATGGTTCAATGGCTTAACGTTTAGGCACAAAGTCCAGATCATCCGGAGGCTCATCTCCTGCAAAACAACCAAGGCTATGTGTTAATTCTTGAAAACTAATGGACTCTGCTGTCCTGAATCATCACCTGCCCCTGGGTTCTAAAACAAATTTCTAAATGCCAGGACTCAGAGCCTGCCCCGGCTAAGGAAACACTATCAGCAGTGATAGGTAAACCCCGACTCCCAGAAGTCTTAAGTTCATAGACAAGTTTATTTCTCACATAAAACTCATTTACTCAGCAGCAGCTGGGAAGGGGTCAGTTCTACTCTATAGAGTCGTGCCAGCATCCAGGCTTCTCCGGGGTCCCAGCTCCAAGGCAGGAGAGTATTATGGTATGGATCTGGAATGCCCCCGTAAGTCTCATGTTCAAAGCATGGTCCCCAGTGCAGCAAGGTTCAGAGGTGGGGCTTCTAGACAATGACTGGGTCGTGCGGGCTCTGATCTCGTCAGAGGATCAATCCATCAAATGGATTAATTGATAGCTGAATGGACTAATGCACGGTGACACCTAGCTGGAGGAAGGAGGTCGACGGGGGCGTGCCCTGGAAGGGTTTATCTACTCTATCCCCGTGTTCTCTCTCTGCTTCCTGGCTGCCACGAGGGGAGCAGCTTTGTTCTATCACACCTTTCTGCCAGGATGCTCTGCCTCAAACCCAGAGCAACAGAGCCAACTGACCTTGGACTCAACCCTAAGAACAGTACGTCAGTATAAGTATTTCCTACTCTAAGTTGGTTTTGTCACGTGTTTTGGTCACAGAGACACAAAGCTGACAGAGAGAGAGAGAGAGAGAGAGAGAGAGAGAGAGAGAGAGAGAGAGAGAGAGAGAGAGAGAGAGA
>PVLC010004917.1:0-80692 GCA_004027655.1 Graphiurus murinus | reverse complement strand
TGAGTGACCTTGATATGATTGTGTAGGTACATCATGTGCTTTAGGGTGTCCCTCTGCCCCATGCATCCACTACAATTAAATCAACTTCTTTGCTTATCGAGGATCTCTCTTTTTCATCTGGAGACCCTCCTATGCCCCATCTTCTCCCTAACATCCACATATTAGGGAGAACATATGCTTCTTAACTCTTTGTGACTGATGCTCTATCCAAAACAAATGTCAAAAAGAAAATGGATTCCAAATGCACTGAATCCAAGAGTCTGAACTGAAGTCCCATTACTAAGAAAATGAAATGCCCCCAGTGCTTTGTCAACATTCTTGCTAATGTTGCAACCAACAGGATGGAACAGGCTCTTGAAATAGGGATCCTACAGCCCAGACTTGTTCATCCTGAGGCTGAGATCTCTACTGTTATTCAGGTGTGTCTTCGTTTCCGACATGCATCCACTTTGGGAATATTTCCCTGTTCACATGATGATAGGCAGGGGAAAGAAAAGAAATGAAATTCCCTTGCCTTTACTCTTCTGAAATACCACCTCACAGCATGCCAGACTCCAAGCCAAGAAATGGCTTAGTTGGGCTCTCTGCCAACTGGCATGGACCTGAAGCACACAGGGCTTCTTGGAGGGCAATGTTTTTCCCATAGGACAAACCTTGCAGTGGCCCTTATATTAGTACTAGTTCCTCTTGTGTATAGAGCAGGTGCCAGGAAACTATTTTTTAAAAGATGGCCAGATATGACGTATTTTAGGTAGGTACTGTAGGCCATTTGATCTTTATTGCAACTCCTCAACTCCTTTTGTAGAAGAAAAGCATCTATATACAACACATAAATTAATGAGTGTGGCTCTGTTCCAATAAAACTTTATTTACAAGCACAGGCAGCAAGCAAGAATTGGACCCAGAGGCTATAGCTTGTTGACCCTTGATATAGAGGACAGAAACTCAAAATATTAATAATAGCTTCTAATTTTACATAGCCAAACGTTAGTGTATAGAATATAGTTGAGCCTTATTTTCATATACACATTTAATGATATTTCAAATCTACCCAATGAAATTCATTTTTCTCTAGTCACTAAAAAAAAAAAAAAAAAAAAAAAAAAAGAGTATCTTGGTATCCATGGGGGACCTGTTCTAGGACCTTCTGCAGATTCTCATATCTATGGATACTTAAGTTCTTTACATAAAATGGATAATAGTATTTCATATAACCTATGCATATCCTCCCATGTATTTTAAATCATCTCTAGATTACTTATCATACCTAATAGAATGCAAATGTCATGTAAATGGTTGTTATACCCCATTCTTCAGAAATTAATGACAAAAAAGTTTGTATTTGTTTCAGAACAGATGCAATTTTTAAAAATTTTTTTGTCTGAGGTTGTTTGATTTAGCAAATTTGGAGGGCCAATTATCCTCTTACTACTATGTTCTAAGGCATTGTTCTAAAAAGTCAATCTGCTACCAAAAAGAATAAATAAAATAATGAATAAAAACTGATGAACAATACAGTATAAACTCTACCTCCTAGAACACAGGGTCTGTAAGAATCTAGAGTCACTCATTCTGTAAATATTTACTGAGGTCCTACTGTGTGTCACACATCCTTCTAGGTATAAAGAATTCTGCATCAACAAGATAGATGAGGACCCTGCTCTCTCTTGGAGTTCCCATTCTTAGTAAGGGGCAACAGAATAGACAAACAAGAAGTAATATAATATCATCCACCCATAAATGCTATGAAAAAATTTGAATGGTAGCAAGTTATTCAGCAGTGTGGGAAGGTGGCAGGTGGTGGCGCTCAGAGAGGACTTTGTGAGGAGACCTCCAAGTGAAGACCTGAATGGAGGGAAGGAGCATGCACTAAGAGCTGGGGCCAGAATTTTCTGAGCTGAGTAAATAGCTTGTAAAGTGCCCAAGGGCAGGAATGAGCTTGTCTGTGAGAGAAATAACAAGAAGGGCAATGTCATTTGAGTGTCTGGAATGTCCTTTGAAGGTAGTGAATGATGGGGCTAGAGAGGGGTGTGGGGGCAGATCATACAGGCTTCCTGGCAAGGAATTCAGATTTTGTCTTTATGTTGTAGGAAACTACTAGACAATTTTAAGGAGGAAAATGACACATTCTTAATTGTTTTAAATTACATTAAACCAATAACTGCATATGGGAGGAGCATTATTAAAAGGAGGCTCAAGTCGGGCATGGTGGTGCACGCTTGTAATCCCAGTACTTGGGAGGCTGAGACAGGAGGATCATAGGTTCAAGACCACCTCAGCGACTTAGCAAGCCATCAACAACTTAGCAAGACTCTTTCAAAATAAAAAATAAAAGGCCAGGGGCATAGGTAGACTGTCCCTGGGTTCAAGCTCTAGTTTCACAAGAGAAACAAACAAATAAAAAAGGCTCAATGTGAAATGGCAGAGTCAAGGATAAAGAAGGCCTTCAGTTATCCACAGAAAAGGGATCTGCTTGCCATGGTCCTAAAACCTGAGCTCCAGCAATGGAGACAGGCTAGGGAGAAGCCACAGACGTGTGAGAGCTTCAGGGCCAAAAAGGTAAAATCTTCTTAGGTCTTTTGATTCTAGAATGTAACGAGCAAACAATAAAGCCTAACTATTGGTTGAAAAGTTAACTCAGATTCAGAAGAGACCCTCCCTCACTTAATAATCAAGGATCTATTCTTCAAATGAATTTGGTGAGGACATTTCTACAATCTGACTTAAAATAAATAATTCCTATTAACCTTTCTTGGCAACTGCCATGTTTTCCAAGATCTGTGCATAAATAGTTTATGTATATTGTCTTTGAGTTTGGAGACAAATGATTAAAAACTTACTCATCAATTGTCTATTCATTTCACACATTTTAGTCGCACTCCATGTGCACATAAAAGACAAGAGCATCCTTTCTGCTTTAGTATCGCCCAATCAGCAGCCAGCAAAACATTTGGCAAAGCAAAACAGGCTTTCCAGAGGTTCCCCAAATTCTAGAACATGACATATTTGAAATATAAATAGTTTATATATGCAGTTTTTGAACTTTCTATGTATGAAAGAAGGAAAACAATAGTTAAGAAGCACAGGCTATGAACATTAATACATTTCTCTGTCATAGAAAGGAAGGAAGGGATCATTACAAAGTGGCAAATACACAAAGACCATGTGTATTTATTGTTATATACCTAGGATGTAGTCACTCTTGGGTATTTAATATGCTTGCTAATAAAGCTGAAAAGGACTATATAACAGAAGAGAGATAAACTCAGGCACACACCCGGTGTTTCACCCAATAAAACTATGATGCTGGGCTTAGTAGTTACACTGTGCTTCCCTAGTTGACAAGTCAGGATAATGCCATCAATCTGCCTCGTGTTAACCAGCAAGTTATCATGGAAAGTTGATCTTGAAGTAAATCCATCATGTTAAGAGATGAGGGCCATGACAGTTCCAGTACTTATGGTGACCAGTAAATCATTTGTCCCCTTACATACATACTTCACTTCTCATCCTGTTCAGTTACAAAACAAGAGAAGTTAAATAATGAAATTTAAGAATTCTCATAAAATGACTTCTAGTGATGGCTAATGTCTTACAAAGAATAATTTTTAAAATCCACTTCACCAGTGTTCAAGGTGGAGAACAGATTAACATAAATTATCATCCAGAATTGATAACACACATTTATTCTGTATCCCAAACCTTCCTGACGGTGAGGCCATGAGCTGCATACCAATCACCATGCTTTGATTAATTATCTTGTTGGGTAAATGGATGAATTAATTTCACTCATATATACTGGTAGCCTCAATTCCTGCAGTGCACTGCTTCTTAGCCTATCACAATTACTTGGAATCAAAATAGAAGTAGTACAAGTTGCAAGTATCGTGTAGACCAAATGGTTACAGTGAAAAGATGTCCATTTGAGTGATCAAAGTAAATATATGACATGAAATTTACAAGTTGGAATGAAGAAAACCTCTAATTAAGGGAAACTTATGGGAGCCTTTAGCAAGTTCTGGACTGAATGCATTTATTTGGTTTCTTGATCCTCCAACCAATCACATTAACAATGACAAAAGATATGCAAATTTCAACCCACAATAGTTAAACCAAACTGCTCTGACTCATACCAACCAACTGAGACATTTTCTGCACATATTCAGCCTTATTCATTCTTGAAAGGCTCCATATAACCAAAGCACATTTCAATAGTTATGCTTGGCTATCATCTCAAAGCTATCCCATAATCATTGACCAAAAACAGAGCAAACAAGAATCAAACTTATTTCACAAAATAAATTAACATATGAAATATGCGCATGATTTAAGCCCAGCATAATTATGTGTTTATTCTGTCACCGCTGAATAATTGCATAGCAACAAAAAATATGCATTACTATGTTTGAATCACCATTTTGACTGTATATTTTAAGTAAACAAAACATTACATTTTTGGTAGAGTAGCTCATTCATGACAATTTGGGACTAAATTTCCCTCCGGGTCCCCCTCAAAGAATCTAGATTAATCTATCATGACTGAATTCTCATTAAACACTGTATGGGTGGTATATTGAGAATAACAACAAGCTCTCACACCGAATTCATTTGTTTACTATAGAAATAAGTTTTGCCAAAGAAAAAGCAGATATCCTATTTAAACTACTATTGCAGGTGATGCCTGAGAATAAAGCTACAAGTATTAAAAGACTGCAGAATGCTGTTTGCTCTTCTTCCTCCTACCTATTTATATTCCACCTGTAGTCATAATAGACTAACTTCAATTCCAAGTTTGGAAACTCTACAGCTACCAAGTTCCAGTTAATGTGTCAAATAAAATAACAGTGATCTTAGTTCAGTCCCTAGTGGACAAAAGTAGAATAACTATTATTACTTGGCATGATTCAGCAGGCACTGACCTCAGTGATTGTGACCAGACAGGAACAAAAAATAGCATCTGTCCCATCCCTATCTTTTATCCTCTTAAAGAGTTTGCTCTGTTAACAGGCCACCTTAAATAAGCCGGCTCATGTTCCTTCTCCATGCATCAACTGGACTCCTTAGCAAAGATCCTGAGGGAGAAGCTTTTCACAAACAGGAACACTGCACACTTTTAGTAACATAATTAATCAACTGCACTTACATGCTAGTTACCTGTTACACAGTTAAACAGAGAGCAAAGAGAAAGGGGGCTGCAGAAAGTGTAATTTAATAGGCATTTTTTTAAAAGCACTTTTCAGTGGTTTACAGATTTAAAAAAAAAAAAGGCTCAACTTGACTTCTATAAATTGGGATTAAAGCATATTTAACATTTAACAACTACCTAGATATCAAGATTCCCGGATGGCGCTGTCTCTGCTACTAATGCCCTGAGGAAGGAGGTACATCAGGAATACACAAACCTCACTCACTGCGATCAGCCCAAATCTGCAGGTGCACATGAACAGACACACTCATTCAATTTCTCTTCTCATTGTGAGAAAACAATCCCTTCCTGATGAATACACATTGAAATGTATCTCCTTCATTTATTCTCAAGGACAAGCAGAAAAATAGGACAGAAATAAGTCTTTTGCTATCCTACCACTTGCTGAAATTAACAGTTCCTTTAACTTACACGCACAACTTTTCAGCACCCTATACCTCATTTTGATGTATAATTACAATGCACCAATAAGGGTATATTAAAAAAAGAATAGACTTGAAAAATACATATACCCATATTACAGAAAAATATAAAGTTTGAAAAAAACAAACAAACATTTTGTGATGATTGCTCATCCTAAGTTGCACACAATTTCCTGGTGCAAAATTGACTTGATCCTAAATTACTATTGTCATTATACTTTTCTTTTTTCCACCAACTTGCTAAAAGAAAAAAAATCATGCTTTCCTTTTTTAAAGTTGGGCAGAATTCTCAAGATAAACTTTAAAAAAGAGGAAGCCAGAGCTGCCATAAAATGCGTCTGTTAGACACACAAATTAGGGGAGCAAAGGGAGACTGTACAAGCCCAGAAACCTTGGCTTACTCAGGAAGTCAAACCCAGAGAGCCCTCTTGCATTTGAAAGCACTGCCCCCCAGAGCCAAAGGTAAACACACAAATGCCCCCCTAAGGAACTCTAAGTTAGCTGCAGAGCAAGAAAGGCTCCGTGCAATTAGAAACCGAAAGCAACCACTTACTTTTTGCAGCCACTGAGTATAATTTTCCATCACATGCTCCAGATGTTGGAGTTTCTGGGAAGAGAAATCCGGTTCCACGTGTGGAGCATCTCTCTGCAGAGCGTTTGTGTTGTACTGGTCTGTCGTACTTTCCCGACAGTTCCCGTCGTGTTCTGGAAGAATGAAAGTGTAGGCACATTGCCCGTGTTGAATCCGGTTATATCTTCTCCCACCGTTTTCTGGACTCCGGCGCTGGTTGCTGCACCCTATGTGAGTCAGAATGGCAGCGAAGAAAGCAAAGGAAAGGAAAACTGTCATTGTACGGCCAGCGCTCTCCTTCCGTGCTTCTCGCAAAACTCGCTCCTCTCTTCTGACCTTTAAACTAGTTCTTTATTTCAGGTAAAACTGCTTGTTTGCTTGACTTTTTCCCCCTCAAAGAAAACGTCTGAAAAAGAATCATAGAAAACTAGCCATTTGTTAACGTCTAAGATGGTATTTTTTTTTTATTTCACTGTAATGATAGTTCCCTTCGTTAAAACTTGAGATATTTATTGCATAGTAGCTGAGATTTATTGTTTCCTCTCGGTGTAACCGTTCAGCGTGGAGCCTGCCACAGTCAGCTGCGTGTACATATTCTAGACCCTTTCCTCTACCCTATCTGCTGCAGATCTGCTATTTTCTCTCAGACCTCAGTGAGTTTTATTAAGGTTGCACATCCAAGCCAAGCTGGAAGCAGGCAGCCTTTCACAAGATGACTTGACAGGAATGCATGAGTGTGCCCCTATGCTAAGGATTGCTGATGGCTTTGGGCGGCGGGATCGTCTTACAAATTGGCTAGATGCGCATGACCTCGATCATGTATGGGCCTCCCGCCCCCTTCCGCAGACAATTGCCCTGAGCCTCTAGCAGATTCACGGGAAATCAATAAATACAGCGGTCCACCTTAATACTCTTCTGGTGTGTATACTGACCTACTAAAATCTAGCAAGCTAGCGGGGTGTTTTGAAAGTTACTATTTAATTGAGGAGCCCTAAGAAGAAAGTTAGCATGATATTCAATTAAATTATTTTTATAGAGAATGATAAATCTTCATAACTATTAATTTTTTAATCTATCAAAAACTTTTTAGAGATGGCATTGTTTAGCTTGTATTTTCTCAGAATTTTAGGAGTTGAAATCAGAGAAGATCAAATTGTCAATTACCATAATTTGTCACTCAAAACAATATAGCATATGCATATTAATTCGAATTATCTAAGTACCTCTTATGGATTTTAAATAAAGCTGGTTGCCTGATCAAAATGCAGCCCTTCATGGAAATTCTGTGCATATAAATTGAGCAACTTCCCTACAAAAACAGTGTGGTTACAGTTTAAGACAGTGGCCTGAGAATTATTAATTCCTGTGGTTCTTGCTAATCATATATTTCACAAGGACCTCTCTGGTGTTGCTATGTCTATCTTTGACGCTGGTGTGGAAATTCCTCATAAATCCTCTGTGGCTGCAGAGACAAACCACCTGAGCGAAAGCATCTATCAGGCGTGCCGGTGTGCAGAAGAAATCTCTGTGGTTTTATTAAGAAAAAAGAAAGAAAGAAAAAATGATCACAAGGTGCTTTCCCAAATGCAGAACATAAACATTTGAACAGAGAGACCAGCAAAATATAAAGAGATGATAATTTGAGAATTGAGTATGGCACTGAGATCCTTCTTGGGTGTGTGCAGAAAGCTGGACTCCTGAGCAGGGGCTTTCAGGGGACAGAACCTCTCCCCGGCAGCCATGGTGTGCAAACAGAAGCCACAGTGGACTCTGGGGTCCTGGAATGGGAGCAGGGCAGTGGGTGAAGGTCAGTAGTGGTTAGAGAGGGGCCTTTAGGGAGAGTGAGAGAAGTCAAAACAAATTCCAGAAAGAATGTGTGTGTGGGGGGAGAATTTGCCAAGACTCATCAGTCCTTTCTACAATAAATATAAAATTTCAGATCCATCAGATAGGGAAACAAGTTATTCCAAGCATAGCAATAAAAATCTTTGAGCCCCATATGCAGCCTCTTCTTGTACAGATGCTTGCCTACCTGTTACATGACGTCACTCAACTGCACCAATAATAATATTTATTAAGAGTTTACTATTTGTCAGTTCGAGATCAGCACACCTTATACACTATCTCATTTAATCATTCCAACAAACCTAAGACATGGACATAATTCGTAAATCTCTTTTATCAATAAGAAAACCGAGTCCCAGAAAGGCTAATTGATCACAGCTCACATAGCTAACAACTGGTGGGTCAGTATGAACTTGAGGAAGCTGACTCTGAGCCCATGCCCCTAACCATCAGGCCAGCCTGCCTTTGAAAAGCTCTGTGTGGAAGAAAAGTGATGCAAAAGGGCTCCAGCTGGATTGATTTATAAGCCTAAAGCAAGGTAAGTGTTGGTAGCTAGAAATTTAGGACCGTAAAACCCAGTTTATAAATCCAAACTGATTTCATTCTTTTCCTGAACCTCAATCCCCATCCAAAAAAGTAACAGGTATCCCATCCACATCCACATGGAAGAAATGTCTAAGAATGCTCTCCAGCACTGCTTGCTTTGAAAAGTATCCATGGAAAGAAGAGAGGCCAAAACCAACACCTAGAAGTGCTTTGTTAAGAACTAAATACAGCTGAAAACTGGTAGAAAGCTAATAGATGAGAGGTAAAAGTCTCTTTTAGAGTACTCCTGTGTTTTCAGACAGTTGCAACTGTGCATGTGCCCATGTGTGTGTTTGTCCATGTGAACTTTTGCAATCTGAACACATGAAGAGAAGGAATGCACAGTTTCCTGAGCGAAACACAGGCAACTAAGAAAGGGAAAGCCTGAAATACAAGATTAAAAGGGGGGGGGGGGGGGGGTGACCAGGGTGGGTGGACAGAAAAAGTTAGATTGAACTACTTCTTTGCCAGAAAAACAAAAACTACAACACTGGAAGCACTAGTGTTGATGGAAAAAAAAACGTTTGAAGATCAATTTGAAGCAATTGGAAGACACAGGGATGTGCAGAATCAACTCCTGTGTTTTGGAACTCCAGCTGAGGAGAGAATGAGTGCTTTCCAGATCCTCATTCACTAAGGACAATATGCTTCCAGGCGGATCTAGCCAACAGTGACACTGCTGGTGGCTGTTGATGATGGTACACAAATCAGGGGATATTGAAATTTAGGGAGGAATATAAAGAACACACCAGTTTGTTTTTTGTTTTTTGTTTTTTGTTTGTTTGTTTGTTTTTAAGTCCTTCTACATTTCCATGAATGGTAGAAAAAAATTGTAAGGAACAAAATAATTTATTCAATTGAATTCTGAAGTAGGTTGGTTTTTAAAGCTTTGCATTTTATTTAGATTATTAGAGCTGTGAAGTAAGGAAGTATAGGCTTTAAGGTTCTAGTCTCACATCTACAAATAGTCCCAAGAGGGTCTTGGATGTAGCTCAGTGGCAAGCATTTGCCTTGCAAGTGTACCACCTGGGCTCTATCTCCATTTCCAAAGAGAGAAAAGAAAGAAAGAAAAAATTAAGAGCAAATAATCCTAGGAAATGTTGAAATTCCTAGTGGGGCCAGGAACTCCATTTATATGGGAACTTAACGGCTCTACATCTGTCCTAAGAACTACTCTTTGTTATTTCTTTTGTGAAGCTTTACTGATTTCCGTGAGGCCCAATAAGTGGCTCTCTCTGTTCAATTTCAATCACCTTTTCTTCATATCTCCAGAACAACAGGACTCACGTTTCTTTCGAATTGTTTCTTTCTTTGAGCCTGTCTCCCCCTCTATCTGTGAACTCCTAAAGTGAGTTCCTCTTTTTCATCATTGGTTCCACAACTCAATATGCGCTTTGTTTGAAGGAATGAAAGAATAAATGAGTAAGTGAATGGACTAATTAATTACTTAATTGGTACAGCTCTCTGATTATGTGGCTACTACATGACTGGCCATATCCCTTGCCTTTGTTGGAGGAATTTTCCTAGAATCTGTAAGCATAAGCGACTGGGGATGAAGCCTAAATTATTCTAAAGATTGAGTTAGACACAAGAACATAGGATGGTAATGATGGGTAACATTTTTAACCCTTAATTTATGTTCATTTAATTCATTTAATGTTTACAGAACCCTACAATCATATAGTATGATGCCCACTATGCAGATGAGAAATTTGGGGCACATAGAAGTAATCGCCTAAGATCTATGGTCTTTTTTTGTAGCAGAGCAGGAATTTGATCCCTACTCCATCAACTCTGAGGCATACATTCATATCCCACTGAACTATATAGTTTACAGTAACACTTCAGTGTTAGGGAACAGTGTTAGGAAACATTCCTTAGAATTCAGGGGACAGAAGCTGGGCATGGTGACTATAAATCTAGTACTTGAGAAGCTGAGACAGGAGAATCATAGGTTCAACACCAGTCTTAGCAACTTAGAGAAACTCTCAGCAACATAGTGAGACTTTGCTTCAAAAAAAAAAAAAAAATGTAAAAAGGGCTGTGGGTGTAGCTTGGAGGTAGAATGCCTCTGGTTCAATCTCCAGTAATACATACACAGTAACACATACACACACACATACACACACACACACACACACACACACACACACACACACAAAATTCAGGGGACAGGAACAGCATGACATCTATAATTAAAATTGGTCCCACAGCCTCATAGGTTCATTCTACGGTCTTCCAAAACAAGGTTACTATTAAGCCAGGATTATACCAGGATTTCTGGCCCACCTGCCTACCAACAGACAATCCAATTGACAAGGCTGTACTCTCTGTCCATTCTGAACGGTTAGGCCTATGCCACGCCACATTTAATAGATAGCGACTATTACCCTTGATCTAAAATAAAAATAAAACCATGTAAAGTAAAAAAGAATTTGCCGCTCAAAAACACCAACATCGAGATACAAGGAAACACTCCTCTGGTATTCATATGAACCCCTATTATGACACAAGAAGGGGAAGAGCCTTCTCCTCCCCTCCCCATATCTAGAATACAATGGGGTTTGGCACACTAGGATGCCATATTCCACAGCTCTGATTTGACACTTTCAGGGAGGAAGACCATCATCAGGGCTGTGAAAGGGGCAGCTCTGTGTAAAAAGAGGGCACTCAGCTGTGGTCCCTGGAAACAGAGCCATCCCTCCCCTCCCCCCCTGTTATTTAGGCAGCAAAGGTATAAAAACAGGTGGAAATATCCCAGGGGGATAAATCAGAAAAAGAAGAAGGTGGAGGATATCACCATGGGACAGACAGCACTGCATAGAAACATGTGAAATGATCCCTGGAGAACTCTCAGGCTAATTGTGGGGAGCTGTAGGTAGGGTGAGGGCTGGAGACATGCAAGTAGTGAAGAAAACAAAAATTATTATATAAAACACCAAGAGCTGTGTGCATGTATGTCATTATCACTGTGAACTGCATTATGATGTGAGACTATAGTGCACCGAAATATAAAAAATGGAAAATAAATAAATAGATAAATAAAAATAATAAATATGGCCCTGCCTTCTGATGAGAGAATTCCTAGTTATCAGTATCTAGCTTCCTAGTGGTTTTTTATCTATAGCAAACCATGTTGGAAACAGCCAAGTCAGAATTAATTTGCTCTACCTAAGAAGGAGGAAGTAAGAGACTCAGGGAGAGATCTCGATGCAGGGCACTTGAGCTAGCGAGGTTTGAAGTTTCTGTGGGAGAAGGGTGAAAGGGAGAGGAGACTTGTGGCTTTGTGGTCACAAGAGACTGGTGAAGATGTATAAAGTAGGGCAGTTTGGAGTGAAATGGTGTTTCCTGTAAGATAAAACTCCTCTGGCCTTTTTCAACAAAATAAATACTTTCAGGCACGTTACTTCTTTAGAGTAGATGAGAAGAGCCATTGGTCCATGCTCCATATATGGAAACAGCTATTGTGTGGCTTATGTATAACATTACTGTGAGCACAATTCAAGTCTTTGGTCCATATTGGTTTTCTTTTTTTTTTTTCTTTTTTTTAGCATGGATTTTTATACATTTCTTGGGTACAACAGGGTTAATCACACATCTTTGTTGGGTATAAGCTAGTATAGGTAGAGACATCCATGCACACATTTCTCATTAACCCTTCTCCAATTTCCACCCCCCTCCCTCCTTTTCCTTCCTTCTCAACCATATTGGTTTTCCACAATGGATTGGAGTCTGGAGGGCTAGGATTGTTTCTGCCTTTAATCACTGTATCCTAATTTTCCTGGCTCACTGGAGGCATTGGATAACTATTTGCCATTTAACAGACTAACATGCTTACCTTAATTCTCAGTGATAAGACCAAAAGACATAAAAGCTTCACCTCTTCCTTTAGAGGATTTCAGGTGCTGGTGCTACTTAGGCCCTGAAATATAGTTTTTGAAAGTATTTGGAGGCCATAGATTCGAAAGTGAGTCCCGTGAGTGGAAGTAGAATAGGATGTCACACCCTCAGTCACCTATAGCATGGCCACAGTTGAAAAATTATATAAGCAAAAGCTCAGAATTATCTTACACTTGTTAATTTTATGATGAAGATAACTTCTACAAGTGCACAAGTCAGAAAAGAAAACAAACAGTTGGGGACAGTAAGCAAGCAGAAATACTGAAGTCAATAATCCCCTTGGACTAGTATGAAGAAACACTGTCACTGGAGATCAAGTGAGAAGATCTGGCAGGAGGGAGAGCGCATTAGAGGGAAAAGCATAGAAACAACCACACTTACCAACTGCTCCCTTCTTTCTTCTG
Source organism: Graphiurus murinus (assembly GCA_004027655.1). Classification (NCBI taxonomy): domain Eukaryota; kingdom Metazoa; phylum Chordata; class Mammalia; order Rodentia; family Gliridae; genus Graphiurus; species Graphiurus murinus. The sequence goes on along the minus strand of PVLC010004917.1, from coordinate 67,759 downwards.
TTTTTCTTCCCTACGGAGTCTTGATTCCTAGATGAGAGAAAAATGCAAAGGCCTCTCTCAACTTTTCCAACTTCAGAAAGAACATGTGTTATACTTAGATATTAAATGGCCCCCAAAGAGCTCATAAATTGGTGTTTGGAGTGGATATAACTGAGTCATGAAGGTTGTAATCCCAGCAGTGGATAAATCCATTACAGTGGATTTATCTGGGTGGTGGCCTGGGCTGGTGGGGTGTGGCTGGAGCAGGTGGGTCCCTGGGGCTGTGGCCTTGGGGGTTATATATGGTTCTTCCTCCCCTTGCTTGCTCTTTCTTGTTTCTGGCCCCCATGATGTGAGAGCAAAGCTGAAGTGTGCTATCTCCCTCTCTCTGTTTCCCACCAACTCCATGCCCTGACATCTGCGGCCCCCAGCCTTACATGGTCTGAACCCGAAACTCTGAGCAAATAAATCTTCCTTCCTCTAAGTTATGTGGTCAGGTCTTTGGATTATAGCAATGAAAATACTAACTAATACAACATGTATTTCACATGTTCTCAGAAACTCTCAAAAAAAAAAAAAACACAGCTGTATTCCAAGAAAGGCTGGAATTATCATTTGATATGTTATGGTACCCAGAGATGGCTAGTCCTTCCAGCCAAAACTGATAAATGCCATTCACTAAACAATAACTAACAACATAGGCTTTCTGCCTGGAGGAAAAGCCCTTTGGGCTGAAATCAGATTTGTAACAACCTCTACTCACCAGTGTGTGTGTGTGGGGGGGATCACTGACAAATATCATACATCCAGATCGTAAAATATTCTGGAAATAAGATCCCTGAATTTTTCTAAAATCCTTTGTTCTGGCTCTCTGTGTCTCATTTTTGTAGTTAATCTACTCTTACTTCTGATATAAAGCTGTCTCATCTCTCCCTCCTGCCAGACTGGATGATCTGTTCCTTAGTGGTTAAGGTGGGACACTGACAGCTTTAATTTATTTTGTTTTTGTTATTTTGTCATGTTGGATAACACTGGATAAGACAGTTATTCTATCTCCATTTTCTGATCTCTATAAATGAAGAATGGAAATAGTGCCAATTTTATAAAGGTGTTAAGAAGATTAAATAAGATAATGAAATAAGATAATGGATGCAAAACACAGAGCACAATGTCTAGAGCATATCAAGTAGTGTAAACATTAGCTCTTGTTTCTAGATGTGCGTTTTCTTGTGTTCCCAGATGACCCTACTTTTTACTGTGTTTAGTTGAATTTTATGACTAATTTTCTTCCCTATCATTTCATCCTCTTAAACATTTAAGATTCTTTCTGAACCTCTTAAAAAACACAAATTTAAGAAGCACATTTTAAAAGGGGAGGGTAGCCACATTTGCAGTGATAATTCATGTAGTAAACAGCTCAGTTTCTTCTTCAAGGGCAAGAACTTCCAGGTTCCCCCTCAGGGCTGCATTCCCTGCACCTGGAACAGTGAGTGGCTGGCACATAATAGGTGCTGAATAAATATTTGTGGAATGAATGAAACCAGTTGGGAGCAATCTAGTAGGAATGTTCTCCCCTGGATGCTAAGGCCAGGAAAGCATTTAACAGGACAAACAGAGATGCAAACCAATGGCATTTGGTAGCGAGAACGTGACATCCTCAGCAATGGGAATGGCATTTACAGCCTCCTCACCATGACTTGTTATCTGACTCATTTCCAGCCAATTGAAGAATGAACTTATTTTTAAGAATTTTTTTTTTATAGTTGGACTTGTGGCATATATCATTCCATTCTGTTTCCTGGGATATAATATGTTTGCCTGTGATACAATAAAAAAGGAACTAAAACACTCTAGTATTAATTTTATTAAAACACATGAAGTTTAGCATGACTTGTACACAAGCAAAGGAAAACTCATTTTATGTACCTTTTTTTCCAAAGCCAATTTTTCTCCCCCTTGGGCTTTAATCAGATCAAGAATTTGGCAATTAAATTAGAAAATAAATCCAAGTGGTATATAAAACATTTAAAAGTACAATTGCTTTAATCAAGTTGTTAGTTCATATATTGTCTAGCAAAGACCAATTCTTTTAATGGCAACCTTAAACATACTACCCATTAAGCCTGAAAAGTTAATTTTCTTTTCTACTCAATATAGGATTTATTTTTTTCCTCTTGATCTTTTTTTTTTTTTTTTTTGCAATTAGTAAGTCTTTAAAGGAAGAATCAAGGCAATTAAGAAAGCTTAGGAAAAATGATAACCATAAGTGACTGAAAAATAAGGAAAGATTGTCATCATCATGTTGCTCTCCATGGTTAAATGTTCCTTCCACTTATGATATACACAGATGGATTTTTTTTTTAGCTTCAGAGCCACCAAGCCTGCAAAATGTTTCCCGAATTTGCATTATACTCCCCCTACCTTCATTATATTTGCCATGCCATTTGCACTGTTCTGTCTCTGGTTTCCTTAATTCAATTTTTAAATCTATATCTTTTAGATTTACTCAAGACAGTAGCATCTGTAAAACCAAGCACTTGTGTTTTTCCCCAATATATATTAAAATAAATACAGAATATCCAAATGAATGTCTGTCCAGGCACAATCCACCAACTATTTCATGCCACAGGGAGATGTGGACCATACTTTGGGAACAGCCCTAGTGCTATAAAAAGTAGTCATCCTCCCTCAAAAAATGAATGAAACAATGACTCCTGTTAATAAATCTATGGAAAAGAGCATTATGGCTGCAATTCCTCAAGATGAAGGTACATCATTTCCAAAGTGTTTGAGGATCATCTGCATTCTGTACTAAAATCAGATATACAAACAATGCTTCTGAAACAGGATTCTGCACTTACAGAGAGAGAGCAAGCACAAGCATGTGAGGAACTTCCCTGGGTCCCACCCAGATAGTCATGGCAGAGAATGGTGATATCTGTATGTGCAAGGCTGTGAGCTGAAGAAAGTGTACAGCTGAAGGTTGAAATTGAAACAAATGATTGACCAGGAATTCCAATAGTTCTTCTCTTAGCTCAGGCAATGGAAAGAAAAGTAAAATTATTTAGTGTTCAAAGAGTAAGTCTTCACTCTGGTTTTGTCTTGCTTTGGAAGAGTCTTGCAAACTAGTAAACAAATTTCTCCTCAAGAGTGGCATTCCCCTTGGAGACTTTACATTCCTTCCTCACATCAGTCAAAAAGCCATAAAACACATCAGTTCAAAAGAGGGGAAGGAGAGTTAATATTTAAAGGAGAAGTTAGGAATCAATTACCCTCAGTTTAATAACAGCCAGCATTTATTGAGTACCTATGATATATTCAGAACTATGCTGATAACTGTACTTGCATTACCCCACCCATACAGTCAACACAACAAGCCAATATGTTGGAACTTCTAGTGCCATCATTTTACAGAGGTAAAAACAAACTCAGAGAAGTTTCAGGCAATACTTAAAACCAGGATTTTCTGATGCCAGTCCTGAAGCTTTTAACTATTGCATTTATAGGAACCCCCAGTAAGTCTTTTTAAAACATCTGCTCATTTGGATTCCCAAATTACTTTTCTTCCTAACTTTAGAACTCATTACCTTATTTGTTAATCCAATAAGTGCAGAACTTGACAGCCAATTAGGCAAAAGAAAAGTTGTAGGAGTTGAAAATTAAATCCATCGCCAAAAGTTAATAATTATAGTATGTTTACTGCATGTCAATCCATTTACATATATTATCAAATTTAACCTTTAAACATGTCTTACCCAATTCACAGATGAAGTAATTGAAACTTTAGAAACAAGAAACTTGTCTAAGGTTATGCAGAAGAAGCAATATTTTAAGTAGGCCATCTGACTCAAGGGCCTAATCACCTCATTAACTAGTATGCTAAAAAAATCCCTTAAAAGAGTGAGAAAAAATCTTCAAGGTATTTATACGAACTTCTGTAGCCAGCTGTATCCTCATTTTTACTGGGTGCAAAGGACAAAATTAATTTATTGTTCCCAAAGTGTGATCCTGGGTCACCAATATCAGTGTCACCTGAGAACTTGTTTGTTGTGATATGAAATTCTAGGCTCTACTCAGATTTACTACATCAGAAAGCTGAGTGTAAGGCCCAAGTTCTTTTAGCTAACTTTGCAGGTGACTCTGTTGTGTACTCAAGATAGAGAATCACTGGTTTAATTCTTTACTTCCTATCCAAGCAGCACTTTGGGATCACTTAATGATTTGACACAAATAATAATATATGGGCTTACCCCTAGACATTTTGATTCAGTTAATCTTGGGTGTATCTTAAACACTGGTATTTATGAAAGTGTATCAGGTTCTAATGTGTAACCAGGGTTGAAAATCAATGTCATTAATTAAAAGTACTAAGAAGAAATGTTGTGCAAACATCAGAATTGGCAAATACAAAGAAACAAAGAATAAACTTGTTTGGAGAAGCCTACTATAACTTTGGAGAGTTATATAATTCTAGGAGTATAAAACAATGACCTTAGTGCCTTTTAAGTGTTGTATATTTATTTGGGGAGCATTTAAGGACACAAAGATTACCAAATGTTAAAAAACTGAACCCAAGAGATTAAGCACCTCCATAACCCATGTTATTTGTTGTTGTTGAAGTAATTTACCTTTTAAATGTATACTTTTAAGGCCTTTAAAGAGTAAAATGTTTGTCTCTTGGTCATTCATGAACATGATGTTGACTCTCATATACTAATTACAATTGCTGTTATGGTATTATTTTTCTCTGTTTTCATGATGCATTTTTGTTTCTCCCAAAATAAGCAATCAGCACCTGTGTTCTTACTCCTAACCGCTCCAAGATCTGAGTTACTCCTGGGATGACTGAAGTGATTGGGAAAACAGCATTAATGAGGTGCTTTTCCCAAATAAATTACAGAAGGTTTGGTGTTATTAATTGTACTCTCTTTAATTATATAACCTACATGGGTCCTATATTTTCCAGGAGTAAACCATGAAGTTTTGGAATGAGTATCTTCTTGTACCACATTTGCATCACATATTCATAGCAGCACTATTTACATTAGCCAACAGGTGGAAACAAACAAATGTCTATTAGCAGATGAATGGATAAGCAAAATGTGGTAGATGCATACAAAGGAATACTCAGCCACAGAAAAGGAACTAGGTACTGATACATACTACCACATGGATGAACCTAGAAAACAAGCTAAGTGAAAGAAGCTGGACACAAAAAGTCATAGATTGTATGATTTCATATATATGAAATGTACAGAAAAGGTAACTATAAAAAGACAGAAAGCATATTAGTAATTTCCAGGGGTTTTGGATAGAAGGGATTGGTGAATGACAATAGTATTGTAAATCATCACCTCAATCTAGTTCTACATTTTTATCACAACAAAAGGAAACCCTGTAGTCATTAAGTAGTCATTCACTAATCCCTTCTATCCAAGGTAACTCCGCACAGACATAGGAAAATCAGTCCTTAAATTCATTTGGAACAACAAAAAGCTCAGAATAGTCACAGTAGTTCTTAGCAACAAGAACCATGCAGGAGGTATCACAATACCTGACTTCAAACTCTACTACAAAGCCACAGTAATAAAAAAACAGCATGGTATTGGCACAAAAACAGACATATAGACCAATAAAGCAGAATAGAAGTTTCAGAAACAAACCCACACACTTACAGTCAATTGATTTTTGACAAAGGAGCCAAAAACATACACTAGAAAAAAAAGATAGCCTCTTCAACAAATGGTGTTGTCAAAATTGGTTAACCATATGCAGGAAAATGGAAATAAACCCCACTTTCTCACCCTGCACAAGAGTCAATTCAAGATAGATCAAAGACCTGGAAGTCAAGCCAGAGACCTCGCAGCTACTTGAAGAGAGCGTAGGTCCAACACTTCAACACATAGGCACAGGTAAAAACTTTCTCAACAAGACCCCAAAGGCACAAGCAACTCAAAGGAAGATCAATACATGGGATTGCATTAAACTGAAGAGCTTCTGTGCAGCAAAGGAAACTATCAAGAACCTCAACAGAGAACCTACAGAGTGGGAGAAAAATTTTGCCAGTCCAATAGAGGACTAATATCTAGAATATACAGAGAACTCAAGAAACTCACAGCTAAGAAAACAAATAACCCAATCAAAAAATGGGTGAAGGATCTAAATAGACACTTCACAGAAGAAGAAACACAAATGGCCAATAAATGTATGATTAAATGTTCAACTTCATTAGCAATCAGAGAGATGCAAATCAAAACTACCTTGAGATTTCACCTAACCCCAATCAGAATGCCAATCATCAAAAACACAAACAACAACAAATGCTGGCGAGGGTGTGGAGAAGTGGGAACCCTAATACCTTGTTGGTGGGATTGTGGATTAAACAATCCACTTTAAAAACAGTATGGAGGATCCTCAGATGAATGGGAATGAACCTACCATATGATCCAGCAATTCCACTTCTGGGTATCTACCCAAAAGAATAGAAACCAAACTATCAGACTGATGCATGTGTATCTATGTTTATAGCCTCACAATTCACAATTGCCAAACTATGCAACCAGCCAAGAAGTCCATCAACAGATGAATGGATTACAAAACTATGATATGTACACAATGGAATTTTACTCAGCCATAAAGAAGAAGGAAATCATGTCACTTGCAGGGAAATGGATGGAACTGGAAAACATTATGCTAAGTGAGATTAGTCAGTCACAAAAAGTAAAAAAATCATATGCTTTCCCTAATATGTGGAATCTAGGGAGAAAGTGGGACATAAGAGGGACTCTAGACTAAGAAGGAGAAACCTTAGATGAGCAAAGAAGGTGACTTAACTGAAGGAGATGGGGAAGGGGGGAGGGAAACACCCTAATGCGCATGATGTACTTTCACAAACATATCAAAGTCAGTCACTAAACTGAACTTGAGAAGGAGGGGGAGGGAGAGAAGAAGGGAGGCAATTGGGGAAGGGTTAAATGAGAGATGTGTGCATTCATACCTTTACCAGCTTGTACCTAACAAAGATGTATGATTACAGCGCACCAATAAAAAAAAAAAAAAAAAAAAAAAGAGGATACTCAAGTAAATAAATGATGTAGGGCCTTTGAAATGGCTCTTTCTTTTTACCCTGTAATAGCACACTTGTCTCTGGTTATACTTTCCTTCTCGGTATCCAAGACTAAGCAGGTAGCCCTATGTTGGGCAAACAGATCATTCTATTTTTTTTTTTTTAGACCAGTCAATATTCCTCAAGGGGTTAATCTTAAAACTTTGTGAGGAGCCCTTAGCTCCTTTGGTCTGTTTCCTCTATCAGTTGTGCCATCTGCCAGGATGAATTGGGAACTTGCTTCCCTTGAAGCATTGGAGAAATTACCTTTTCCACTGACACTCCTTTTTGAAGAATATATGCTAGTGGCTCCTAATCTCTGGGGTCTTTACAATCTCTATGATCAGAGGAATTCCCATCATTCCCTGCATCCTATTTGACCCTGGAGGATGAGGGTAAACATATTGGCTAGTTTTTTTTTTTTTTTCTTAGACATTATATTTCCTGATTGCTAAGTCTAAGTTGTTGAACACCCAGAAGTTCAGTTCCACCAGTCCTTTTTAATAAGTAGCTTCTCTTGCAGGTGAAGGCCATCGTCTCAAAAGACTGTTAAGATTGTTTGGTTAAAAGTTGTATGTCTGTAAAATGTTAACGGATAATAGTTACCAAGTTTTATAAGAAAAATACAAAACAAAACTATGAAGCACAAAACAAATCCAGTTTGTATAATAGTTTTGAAAGTATTAGATGACAAATAAATCCACACTTAAATTTTACTTGCTTATATATAGATGTTTTTGTTTTGTTCTGGTTTTAGTTATCAACATCCATTTTTGTGTGTTTGTGTGATGTGATGGATTAAAGCCAAGAGCATTCTATCTCTGAGTTATACCCCCAGGCCTATTTTACTTTTTATTTTGAAAGAGGTTATTGCTAAGTTAATGTGCACTGCTGGCCTCGAATCTATAATCCTTCTATTTCAGCCTCCCAAGTGCTGGGATTACAGGCCATGCTACCATGACCAGCTATGTTCAGTCTCTTAATCATCAGAGCAGCATTGTTTGGAATGCCAAGTGTTTGGGCATATTTAGTTATATTTGGTTAAACAAGATGGTCATAGCACAATCAGAAACACACAAATATAAATCTTAAAAAGGCTATCATTGTGTGTGTGTGTGTGTGTGTGTGTGTGTGTGTGTGTGTGTGTGTGTGTGTGTATAATTTGGTACTGGGGATAAAACCCAGGGGCATTCTACCTCTGAGCTACAACCAGCCCTATTTTATTCCTTTATTTTGAAACAAGGTCTCACTAAATTGCAGAGGGCCTTACTAAGTTGCTGAGGCTGCCTGTGAACCTACAATCCTCAATCCTCCTGTCTCAACCTCCCAAATACTGGGAGTATAAGCATGTGCCACTATCCCCGACCAAGTATTTTTAGCATACAAAAATCCAGTAATAATATACAATCCTGATTAGCTAGCAACCTGGTTGGGGAGAATTTATGTTAATAATTTAAAGATATTTTTATTTTATCAACACATTTATTTTTTATTCATTTATTTATTCATTGTACTGAGGATTGAAGCCAGGGACATTCCACTTCTGAGTTACACCCCCAGCCCATTTTATTTATTTATTGTTTTGAAGTAGGTTCTTGCTGGGTTGCTGAGAGTCTTGTTATGTTGCTGATGCTATCCTTGAGCCTGCAATCCTCCTGTCTCAGCCTCCCAAGTACTGAGTTTACAGACTATGCCACCACACCTGTCTCAACAAATTTAAATGAAGTGTTTTGCTAAGGATTTATTTAAGTAATAGGAAATAAAAGGTATTTTGATGTTTTTTTTTTTTAATTTATGAGTGATCCTTAATCCAGAAGCCTGTTGGACATGATATAGACAATGCATACATATAGACTGACAGCACATGCATGTACACAGACACACATAAAATTAGATTGGAAACAAATATTTTACTGCTTTTTTTTTTTTTAACTAGGTATTGGGCCCCCGAAGGTAGGGGACAAGAGTAGATTCTCATTAGTAGAGCCTGTCACAGATGACTATGTGTGACACAGTGAGCCGCAGAGATGTCAGGAGAGTTTGAGAATCAGCTTTTGAATAACTACTCAAGAAATAACTCTTGGATAAACAGTTTCGTTTTGTTTCTCTTGGAAGCAGACTGTTCTTTGGGCTGAATCCCCAGTACCAGAAGAGAGAGAGAGGAAGAGTGAGAGAAAGAGAGAGAGAGAGAGAGAGAGAGAGAGAGAGAGAGAGAGAGAGAGAGAGAGGAAAAATATCACCTATATTACCTATTCAAGTCCCATACCAGCTTGAATTTAAAAGTGACACTTTTTTTTCCCCCTTTGTTCTCAAATGAGTCTGGGAGATTGGGAGATGAGTCACACATAGTTAACATTCTAGCTAGATTGAAATAGCAGGCTGTAGCAAGGTCAGACATAAGGAAACAACTGAGAAACTTACCAGAAATCTTACAATCACAGTGTAGGAGAGAAGAGGACATTAAAGAGGACCATTGACCAGATCCTGAGGATGGCATCAACCATCACCTTATTTTCACTGGAATCTACATGGGTTGGGGAATTTCCAAGACACCCAAAAAGGAGAGCCATGGAAGTTAAGACAGATCAAGCTTATATTCTTTAGTCCTTGAAAGTGAAAGAAGCAGAGGGAGATTGAGTACAGAAGTTTATGCAAAATAAGTTACAGTCAAGGCAGAAGGAAAAATACTCAAGTAGACTTACCAAAGTCTGTGCCTCAGTTTCCCTACATTGGGCACCAAGAGACCATGTCATGGAGAAGATATATCCCTAGAAGAGGGTCTGGAGAAGTTCCTAGATATAGGGGGTACTCAACTCAGGAACAGCAGGGTCCTTGACATATGTGACAGAAAAGAATTTCTGCATCTGACAGTAGAGGCACAGAAACTTAAGAAAGTAATGAATATACATTCAAGTGAGAATGTAAGCTATCTCAAGGGAGAGAAACCTTTGGGGTAAATGAATAAATACTCAAAGGAGAATGTCAGCCAATGAAATATACATTTTGAGGGTTTCCAGCTCTTTTCTAAAAGGAAACTTGGTGAGGGGTGGGAATGGGAAGATTTGTAAAGATGACATCAGTCTAGATGCCACAAGATGGTTCATGGTGATTGTGGTCATCTTCCAGGTCCTTGATACAGTCCCCATTGTCAGATCAGTAGGTGATGTTAGAAAGTCCCCCAAATTACAAGTTTCTCAAGGTTTCATATCTGTCTTGTTTAAGCAACTTATTGGGAGGATGGACAATGTGCAAGGTAATTACAGTTTTTGATCAGCTTAAGATTTATTGACGTCTCAGGAAACTGGGAGTGATAGGCCTAGAAAAGTATGTGGAACTTCTGAATTAAAGTTTTATTTCCTCCTCCTTTTTTATGTCTCCCTGCTACCTATCTCTTTTATTTTCCCTATCCTACCTCAGTACAGTAAGGATCCATGTACCCTCTGCTCATTTTTTCACTTTAGTTACATTTTACATAATTATAGTATAACTTAATAATTGGGACTTAGACATTAGCACAGTGTGTGTGTGTGTGTGTGTGTGTGTGTGTGTGTGTGTTTATGTAATTTCATTACAGATAGACTCACGTATCTACTACTGCAGTGGTGTCTGTCTGTCTGTCTGTCTGTCTCTCTCTCTCTCTCTCTCTGACCTTACTATAGTTCCCTGAGCATTAGTTTCTCCATAGTAAATATATATCCTGCAGCCACACAGGTTGTACCATGAAAAAAGTGTGATATAATATGGGAAAGAGTTATGAAAATAGTCAATTGTAGTTCAAATTTGATCAAATTAAATATATTCTCCATTCCCTGTTATGAATAAAACATTATTATAGGTGCTGGGATGTGCTATGTCATTCTAAACATGTTAACATCCAATAAATTCTACCAGTCCACCAGAAGCAAAAGCAGGTTTACAAAGTCTACTGTGAATTCAATGGGAGGGGGGAGACTCAAGCAAAATGTATTTTATCTTTTGATTTGAAAAGTCTACCTTAGGAAATTGGTGAGTTTATTCATTCATCCATCCATTCAACAAGTTATCTATTGAGCTATATTGTGTGACAGGCACTATTCTGCACACTGCTGAATCTAGCAGTAAAACACCCAGATGAACTTTTTTGATACCATGCAATTTACATTCCAATTAGGGAAGATAGAAAAATGAAATAAATCATGAATATATATCATCACACGATATGCTCTTTGGTGTTTAGTAATAATTCAAAATTCAAACAGACAAGCAATAGAAGTAATATTATGGTAGTGGTAGATTTAAATAAGATTGTCAGGAATGACCTGACGAAGAAAGGGGTCACTGGCAAGTGAGTATTGTAGGGAGGTGAGACTGCTAGGCAGAATATTGCCTCACCTCCCACCCAACGTACCCCCCCCCCAAAGTTCATATCCTAGTCAGGCATGGTGGTGTATGCCTGTAATCCCAGACAGGAGGATCACAGGTTCATGGCCAGCCCCAACAACTTAGCAAGGCTCTCAACAATTTAGTAAGACTCTGTTTCCAAATGAAAAATTAAAAAGGCTGGGAGTGTAGCTCAGAGGTAGAATCCCCAGCACTACACACAAGAAAAGGTAAAAACAACAAAAAACCTGAATTCAAATCCCTGGAATTGGTGAATTTGTTACTTTACATAACAAAACAAACTTTGCAAATATGATGAAGGTTACCAAATAAAGATGAGGAACCAGGTGGGACCAATGTAATCGCATGGGTCATTAAAATCAGTACATCTTTTCTAGATAGAGGCAAAGAGAGATGTTGTAAGTAACAAGGGTCAGATAAATGTAATTTTGTTGCCTTTGAAGGTGGAGGAAGAGTCCCACAAGCCAATGCATGTGGGTGGCCTTCAGAAGCTAGAAACGCAAGGAAATGGATTCTGAATTCTTCCCTAGAGCCTTCAGGAAAACAAAAACAAAAACAAAACACAACAAAAAACCCCACAGTTCTCCCAACACTTTATTTTAGCCAGGTGAGACCTGATATACTTTTGACCTACAAAACAGTAAGATAAGGAATTTGTGTTTAAGTACTAAGTTTATGGTAATTTGTTTCAGCAGTATCTTCCTTGTTCAAAGAGTTGTGGGGAAGCATAGATCTGGAGAAAAGCAATAACAGAAGTTGAGCTTAGAGTGGAAGGGTATAGAGGGCCTTGTCAGACCATGTAAAAACAGTGGTGTTTACTCTGAGACAATATACCACTAAGGTTTTTTGAGCAGAATAATGAAATTATCTGTCTTATATCTCAGAGGGATATCACTATCTATTCTGTAAAAGTAAAAGCACAAAAACTTAAAAGAGTGGAGGAGGATCTTTCAGAGACCTAGATGAAAGATATGTTGGCTATAATAAGGACCATGGCTATGGACATCAGAAGTCAATAAGAAAGTATTTTGAAGATGGGGCAAAGAGAATTTTCTGGTAGCTTGTATGTCAAGTGTGAGAGATGTCTCCTGGTTTTAGCCTGAACAAATGGAAAGTTGAGTTTTGTTAACTGAGATAGAGAAGACTGTGGGAGGAACAAATATCGGAAAGGAAGAGAACAGAAGCTTAGTTTCAGACATGTTAATGTTGACATGCTTACAGAAGAAATAGCTAGTTGGATATATGATTCTAGGGTTCAGGAGAATATTTCATAATGGAGATATAAATCTGAGGGTTGTCAGGGAATGCATACATGTTTCGGAAAGCCGTGAACCTGAAGGTGATTATCAAGGCAGTAAGAATTGATAGAGAAGGGAAATGCCAACAACTGGGCTTTCAGGTTAAAATATTAATAATAATTCAGCTAAGGGACCTGAGGAAGCAATAAGCTAGAAAACAAAACTGGAAGGTTAGTGTCCTGGTATTATGGTTTAGATAATAAATGTCTCCCAAAAGCTCATGTGCTGAAGGGTTGGTCCCCAGCTGATGATGTTGGGAGGCAGTGGAATTTTTAGGAGGTGGGGCCTGGTAGAAGAACTTAGGTCATTAGGGGTGTGTCCTTGGAGGGGGTATAGGGACCTAGGCTCTTCCTCTATCCCTTTGCTTCCCACCTATCATGAAATAAGCATCTTTGCACTACCGGGTGCTACCTGCTATGATGTTGACTCACCATAGACCCCTCCACCCCCAATGCTAAAGCGCCAACCAACCATAGACTGAAATCTCTGAAACCATGAGCCGAACACATCTTTTCGCCTTTTTATTTGATTATTTCAGGTATATTGTCACTGCAATGAAAAGCTAACTGGCATGCCTAGAAACTAAGGGAAATGTGTGTTTCAAAAAGGATCAACCACAACATATAGAGCTTTTAGGTCAATTAAAATGGGGTCTGAAAATGGCCAAGTGTTTTTGGTAACATAGAGATGGCCTATGTTTTTTAAAAAACAGATGATTCAGAATAGTGGAGGTGTGGAGTGCTGATCCTGATTAGAGTTGGTTTAGGAAAGCCTACAAGGCGAGGAATTGGCATCAGCAAATAATGATCACCTTCTCAATGTTGCTGTAAATAGCAGCGTTGGTCACAGAGGAGATACCGATAAGAAGCAGTTGAAAAGGTTTCACACTGCATTTTCTGCTAACTTGTGGGAAAATGAGGACTTAAACCTCCAGTATGTATGTGTGAAACACACTAACCTCTAACCTCAACACACTGAACTCATGAATATTGGCTTTGGTCTTATTTTTATGCCTTGTTATGCCAACAGAGTTAAACAATGTCCTTGAACTTGCCAATAAACTATCCTAAACTCTCTTACACAAATAAGAAAAGCTTTACTCTAAGAAATATTGTTGCCAGAATATAAGTATAACTGTAAACATTTGAGTGTAATATAACCCAATTATTTGGCTTGATAAAATTTTAAATGAATTATTGCATTTTATGATAAAAGCTCTGCAGTTTCCTATTAAAAGAGGCAATGAGTAGCATCAAGAGACTTATGCTTGGAGAGGTCTATATGTTCTTGGTTTCATTTATTCCTCCTTAATTATTGAGCCTCTCCCCTTTGACCAGTCACAGGAAAAGGAAAAGACCTCCTAAGTGGTATGAAATGATTTGGCAACATCTTTAGAAGTAAAAGAAACACTGTTGTTAAGGGATTTTCTAGTTATCATCTTGAAAGATTAATTTTCTTTTGGACTTCCTTAAACTGGCTTTCCTTAATATTATTTCTTTTATGTGAAAAATAATCACATCTCCTTCCCAATTCTTTTATTCAAATGTGGCACAAAAAGCTATTGATGAATAAGATAAATGTCATTTTACCTGGAGAAGTATGGCAAGGAAAAAAAATTCAATTTGGTATTTTAGGAAATCTAGTTTCAATATTCTGAAATATTTAGACATATTTATTGTATGAGCAAGGTGACATCTCAATCTGTGGCAAATGGTCTTTAAAAATAAATGATAAGCCAGCTATGTTGGCTCAAGTTTATAATATCAGTACTTGGGAAGCTGAAACAGGAGGATCGCAGGATATTGGCCAGCCTCGCAACTTAGCAGGGTCCTTGGCAACCTAGTGAGACCATGTTTCAAAACAAAAGACAAAAATAGGACTGGGGTATAGCCCAGAGGTAGAATGCCCCTGAGTTCTATCCCCAATACCACAATAATTAATTAAGTGTTGAGATAACTGGGTTTCCTGAGACATCCTAGAAAAGATAAAATTGGCTTCCTACTTTATATTGTACACCAAAATACATTTCATATTAGCTGAAGTTTCACATTTTGAAAAAACAAATTGCTCGAAGAAAACATAAATTAATTTCTCTATATCCTAAGATTAAGGGTGATCTTTTTAAGTTAATATCTAGACTCCATTTTAAAAACTTGGATTACTCAACATAACAGAGATAGTCTGATTATCTAATAAAAAGCCTCATGAACAAAACTAAAGCACAAATGGCAGAGAAAAATAATTCCAATTCACAGTATCTCAGAAGACTGCACATTAAAATTACACCAAGTAATCAGTCTAAACAATCATTTTGGCAAAAACTCAAGTTAGACATTATCAATTTGTTGACAAATTTGTGGGCATACTGACTTTTATAGGTAACAGGTAAAAGTGAAAAATAGTATGACTTCTATGAAGTTGTCTGAAATTTTTATTTCAAATTATTATTGCATTTATGTTTTGGCCAAGAACTTTGCTTTGGAAAAGAATATGCATGAAGCAATTCATGTTTGAGGCTATTCACTGAAACCTTATTTGTAATAGCAAAACAATTCAAGTTTCAGCACACGCTAAGTTGTCATATATACTGTGGAATATACACCTAGAAGAGGACTATATAGCTATGAAAAACAAGGAGGAAGCTCTCTGAGTATGGGTGTGAAAAGATCTCCAGGATATATTGCTATCTGAGCTTAAAAAAATGCAAAGCCAAAAAATAAGATATACAGGATGATATATTAGGGTCTTTTTAAGGCCATTACAGTTTTGACTGTTGAATAATATGAATATGTTAGCTATTCAAATAAAAATATTGGATAAAATAGAAACAAAAAAGGGAGTCAAATTCTTATTCATTATAAACTATGCAATCTTGAATAGTAACTTAGCCATCCTGAACTTGATTTCTTATTCTATAAAATTGCAAACACAAACCTTGCTTATCTCAGGTTTTTAAACAAATGATATAATATATGCAAAAAATGCTTTTGAACTGTGAAACAGCAGGAAAGGAAGACATATCACTTTATATTTTTAATTTTTTAAAAGTGACTTACTGCCAAATGTATATTCAAAGTAGGCTGACAGTCTAATAAAGTATGGGTATGGACACTGAAAACTCTAACATTCAGTGTAAGTTTATTCATTCATTCTTCTCATTCTTTGTTAATTCATGTATTCTTCTCATATTCTATTTACACATAAAGAAGCCCTCTTCCAGGCATGGAAATAGTTAGAGAATAGAGAGTGAAGACAAAAGATTTGAATCACTGGAACAACAGCCCCTCCAAACTGGTCCCTCTGGTAAGTCCTTCGTCTGCTCTTTTTCTTCTCTTCCTGACTAGCAGCTATGAGAATGCCACTGGCCTCCTGCCCTGCTGCCACCCAGAGAATCCACTGTAGCTGCACATTCTTCTGTCCATAATTGTGTTCATGTTTGCTGTCTCCTAGTCCACCAAATCTGCTACTTCTGGGCCCCCACCTCTGAGGAAGGCAGCTGGGTGTAAGTTCCAGGAAGGAGCCACAAAAATAGCTTCTAGGATTCCCCCACACCTCTCCTTACACAGCACAGAACTGCCCTTCTGCTGCCACGTGTGCCCCGTGTATAGGACGGAAATCCCTCTTAGGAAGCTAGGAGTGGGAGGCCCAGGTACTCTGTGATTATTTCTTGCAATAGCCTGAAGAGTATGGCTTTTTTCTCCAGGCTTCCTGCACCTGCTCACATCAGGTAATACTTGCTATATCCCTCTAGCCTTATCTTCTGTGAGCAGTGAAGGGGACTGGCATCCTACCTCCTCACCCTCTCCTCCTCCAAACATATCTGGACAGTCTGATTTCCATGAAGATGGATCCATGGCTTCCCATTCTGATCCCCCGAGTGTCACCAGCCTGTAGAATTTTTGCTATAGTCACACCTCTTAATTTCAGTCAAATACTCATTTGAAAAGAATGATTCTGGGGTAGCTACAAACACTGTAGATCTTCCCTGAGGTCATGAGGCAACTACTAAGCAACATTACAATTCCAAAACAGTAATCCCCAGCTTTGGTGGATGAGTTGTCACATTTTCCAAAGCATGGGGACCCCAAGTTTATAAAAAAATCCCTAAAAGATTATTTTAGGTGAATTTATTTTAAATACAACTGTTCTATGGTGCAAAGTCTGACAACAGCAAAAGTGGCAACATTCCTCAAATCCTAGTACATATGTTACTCTACCACCTGCTCGGTCATGATTTCACTTAGAAGGGAGAAAAATATTATAAGACAAACAAAGAAAAACAAAAACTAGAACATAAAGTTTTGATGTTAAAATTATTCAGGTCAGTCTCCAAAAAGAAATATTATAACAATCTTAAATTAAACATATTTATAACCAGCAGAATTTAAAAAAAATAAATGCATTACTTTGGAAAATTCTATGTTAAAAAAGAAGAAGCATGTAGACAGACATTTTACCAGACTGCTATAGGCTATGGAAAGATAAGGCATGCCTCCCTAATACTGGTGGATTATCTATCAATACAAGGCTTCCATGTTCAGCAGTACTTGAAAATTCATAAATGCACCACCATCTGCTGAATTATGTTTTGCTTATTTTGAGCTCCGTTTGGCACAGATGTTATGTTTCTGATGTATACTCAAAATTCTCACAAAAAACTTAGGCCACAGAATTACTATAGTTTCAAGGACTACCATGAAATGTTTCTATATTACACTGGAAATTGTTTGTTAAAAATACTTCCTTACACTTTTATCTTTCACACACCTGAAAAGACCTCTTTTCTTTCTGATCCTTAGCCATTGCTGAAATGTTAACTATCTGTCCTTGAGTTGCTTCCTGGATGCCATGCCCCATAACCTTGTGCTTTGACTTAAGCACGACAGCTGTCTGCATGGTTTTGGCTGAGGCTGTTGTATTTACTCACCAAAAGCAGCAGAATTTTGGCTCCTCTCACCTACTGTATGCCTCCTGCTCCTGGCTGCCAGCCTCCTGACAGGTCGTTCTGTCAAGTTTATTAGGTAAAAGGTCCTGAGGGAGGCTCCTTCGGCATGGATGAACTGCAAAATGCTACTGGCATCTGCTCAGCACGAGAACTGGCTTCTAAGGCCTCATGCTCATGACCCCCAGATGGGTCAGTTTGTCACAAGTAGCCATGACCCAGTGAGGATCAATTCATCTCATTGTAGATGAATTAAGAACCTAAAATACAGGTTAAAGCCTGCATTTTGTGCAATTCTTATGCAACTAGTCTACAATTTGAGTAGTTATTAAACAACAACAACAACAAAAACTCTAAAAAAATTTTTCTTGAGTTTATTGGAGTCATTTTGGGTTTCAAAAACATATGATCAATTTCAATTTATAAAAGGTAAATTCTAAGAAAAATTATAAGTTCTGAAGTCATATGGTCTAACCAACCCTCTGTTTTGTAGATAAGAAAACCATGGTTCAAGAATTTGCCCCAGGTTACAATGGCATTCAATTGGATGCAGAATGACTCATTTCCACAATATTTTCAGTATAACTTTTCATAATCTGTATCCTGAAAGACAGGATTGAAATTAGGATTTCAATATCTAGTCATCAAAAGCAAATTTGATTTTTCACTTTGCATCTTCACCACTAAAATCTATTTGGTAGAATTTTCTTCTCTCTGCTTTCTGCACCTTCCAACTCCATAGATAAGGGAGTTAGAGATTGTCAGGATAAATTCTTACATGGAAAATACAAATAAAACATGACTATAAATAACCTGGATCATAAAAGCCAGACTACTTGCCCAGGGCCTAAAAGGAACCAGACCAATAAAAAGAAATTAGGTAGAAGATATGGATAGTGCCAGGCAAGGGCAGAAGGCAGTGTGACCGCTATTCTCATCTCTCTATATCTGGGTGTGTGTGAGGTGGGGAAGGGGTCAGTGTGGGAAGGATGGTTGCTCTGCTCTTCTGCTAAGCTTGTAGGAGAACAGGGATACAATTTAAATCCCCAGTCCTGGTGTAAAACATTTTAAGCTGGACACACTGACCTCATGGATATTGGGTCTATTTTTCAGATGGTCTTATACATGGAATTTCTCATCTGAACGACTTGATGCCAATTAAAGGATATAAAGAATTTACAGAGTTTGGGTATAATGGTGCACATCTGTAATCCCAGTACTTGCAAGAATGATACAGGAGGATCCCAGGTTCAAGACCAGCCTCAGCAACTTAGTTGGACTCTTGGCAATTTAAGTAGACCTTGTTTCAAAACAAAAGTAAATAAATAAATAAGGACTGGAGGTACAGCTCTGAGGTAGAATGCCTCTGGGATTAATCCCCAGTACCTCAAACAAAACAAAACAACAACAAAAGAATTAACAGAATCTATCTGTAGTCAAGGCATCCAGGTTCAAAGCCTACTCTGACATTTAGCTGCTGTGTGCTTTGGGGAAGGTTCTCAACTGATTCAAATTGAGTGCCTTCCTTTGTGTCAGAAGAAATAACCATGTATTCTTCCAAAGGATTATTGAGAAGCTGAAATAAGATAGCACAAGCAGAATGGATGGTATTCATAGAGAATCAATTAGTGTGGTTTTCATTTGTTTTTATAAATTAAGACGGCATTAATAAATAGGAAGGGAAGGGCAAACAGTACAGAGTAAATAAAATTGTTAAGTTTTGTTTCTTTGTAGTCTAGCAATGTTTAAAAATCCTTTCCAAGAATACTATAAATTCTCCCAACTCAACTCCCAACACAACAAAATTCCTCTTTATGCCATTTCAAAGTTCACTGGGTTTGAGAAAATTCTATCTGAGAGTGCCATGTTTGATTCAGGAGCCTAGCAAAACAATTTGGGCCTGGTTCACTTATGACCCCCCCGAAATTTGTTTTTTTCCCTGCCCCCCCCCCCTTTCTCTTTCTCTCTCTCTTTCCTTCTTGGCACTTTGGCACTGCCTGGATAACTTCCTGGGCAAACATCCAGTTTCTCTTTTTAATAGCAATGTGTGCCCTCCTGAAACAGGGATAGTGAGAACTGGGGCAGGGTGACGCCTAAAAGGGGGCAGAAAGCCTAATACACACATGCTCCCACCCTCCCACCCTCTCAGCCCCCAAAAGCACCCTTCAGTAACCCTTGTCTTGACCCTCTTTTCCTTTCTGGCTTGATTTGTTCATCTCTTCAGAGGAGGGCGAAAGGTCACTGGGTGGAGCAATACACATTGCACTAAGAAATCTCCCAGTAACACGAGGACGTTGGGGAAAACCAAGAAAGAAAAAAATAGATGCACGAAGGAGGAACTGCTGCCAAAAATTGTTACTGAATCCCTTTGGATTTATTTAGAGCATCTTGCTTTGCATATAAATATGAAACCAAACAAGTCTCCAAGACAGCCTGTTTAGGCCAATTTGACATTGCAATGGAAACTAAGGCTGTGTCTCTGGGATACCAAAATATCTGGACAAAAAGTGAAAAGCTGTGTCAATAAACAAGTATCTGTTAAGCTTATTACCCATGTCCTGCTATATGCCCTGGCACTGATAAGAGAATCAAAGAAGTATAATAGGGTCTTTATGTTCCATATGGTAGCAAAAATTAATAATAATATCATTCTGGCAAAAATATCAACCCATCAGGACATAGAACTTGATCATTCTACTATTTTTCTATGTAGCCTTTATCAACTGTGTCTTGTTATCCTTGCATGCACATATCCACCTAGTCATCTATCTACCTGCCTTTCTAACTACATCTACATCTGCATCTCTATCTCTACTGCTATCTCTATTTATCTTTAAATATCCAGCTAGAAAAAGATAACTTATTTTCTTAGTCATACTCTCCCTCTAAAATGTAAGTTCCATGAGAAAGAGGGCTTGGTTTTATTCACTGCTATCCCCAACCAGGAATCAAGTCTGACACATAGTTGACAATAAGTGTTTTTGTCAGTGAAATAGGGGTATAGAACCACAATATATTAACAAGAAAATTCGGGAAAATCTTCATGGAGTAAAGATATCTTCAGCTAAATCACGACAGACAGAATTGGACTCATAGGAGGAAGAAAGCATTCCAAGTGTGGGCATAGGATATCCCAAGGTACCAGGGCTAGAATAGCAAAGCATAGGAGATGTGAGAGAAATTATCCCATTGTTCATAAAATATGTGAAGGACACCAGTGTCTTTCTGCTTGGATGTAAGTTAAAATATTATGATTATTTCCTCAATTCACAGATGTTAACATTATTCAAACATGGTTTTCAAGTTTTTATAAACCTACAACCCAGAGCCTTCATTCAAGGAAAGGATCTTCATTCTTTTTTTTTTTTTTTTTATTGGTGCATTGTAATCATACATCTTTGTAAAGTACAAGCTGGTAAAGGCCCACATGCACACATTTCTCATTTAACCCTTTCCCAATTCCCGCCTCACTCCCTCCCCCTCTCTCCTTCTCAAATTCAGTTTAGTGATTGACTTTGATATGTTTGTGAAAGTACATCAAAAGAGGGACTCTAGAGGAAGAAGGAGAAACCTCATTCTTTATAAGGATAATTGAAATTCAGTCTTTAGTAGTTAAGAAGAGAAATGGTTATTATACATGTTCATCTTATTCTCTGATTTCCAGTTTAGTCTCTGATCCCTTTTGTCCTGCTCTATGGCCTACTTGCAACAATATTCAATACACACATTTCCCCCCTTTCCACTAAAACCAATCACATGGTTAAAAATGGACAAACAAACCCTGATACGAGAAACTCTGTCTTCTGCCTGTTCTACTTTACATAGAACCTCCCCAGCCTAGGAGATAACACACCCATTCTTCATTGAATACCCAAGATTCTAGACCCAGGTCTTGACTTATTAGCAGAAGCAATATGACAGATAGAGACAGAGATAGAGAGCAAAAGAGAGAGAGAGAGAGAGAGAGAGTTAATGCTGAAGGAAGCTGATCATGGCTAAAGAAATCCATGCAGTAATTAAAGAGCCAAAGTTAGAATCCAAGAATCATAGTCATTCCTTACTTAAGCAAGGGATCTACAAATAAAGTATTCATATCATCTCCATCTTGAAACATTCTGGCTGCTATTAGTTATACATGTGCAATGTGTCTAGCTATGTGCACCCATTACTATTATAGGAAGTAAGGTCTAGGTTTAGTTTGGGCTATGTTAAAAGTCTATAATTGCAATCAGTAACATGGGTAACAGTGAACTATTGATAGAAATGAGGAGGATCAGTTAATCCTGAACTTGACCCATTTAACCACATTAAAAAACAAATACACCTTCCAAGCAGCTCAAATGGTTTTGTATTATTTTTTTCTGTTGAGTCAGCCATCCTTATATAAGTAAATATTCATTTGGCAGTATAAGTACTAGTAAAAGTATAAGTACTAGTAAAAATATGGAGGCATTCCATAGACCTTCATTTATCTATTTTGAGGTTCTCTTTTTCTTGCCACTTTTTAATCCAAAGTCTCATCATTGCCCTAAATTCTTCTTATATTTTTCCTAAGCTCTAGGCCAATTTACCTACAATAACTTACCAATGAACAATTAGCCAAAAGGAAATCTTGTAAATGGCTAGTTCTCTGAAAGCAATTCCCTGGAAGAGGTGGTTTTTTTGCAAATTGCCTTTTCACAAAATTGTGCATGTTCTTCCCTAGACAAATGATTATCCACAAGTCAGAGGAATTGAACTAGTATTGTGTACTAATGTCTCCCATACCTGTGTCACTTAAAAATCAATTTTTATGTTCCATAGGCACTTTAAAATTAATGTTTAAAAAATTCATTCTCAATTCTTTGTTCCAAATGTTCCTCCAGTGTTTCAGATATCAAAAAAAAGCACCACTTGCCATTTTTTCATGCCATTTTCCACGAGTCTCATTAGAGAGTCATTCATCTTCTCACCCTCTATATCCATTTAATTGTCTAGTCCTACTGATTTTAACCTCTTAATTAAGTAGGAGAATGAAACCCACCAGATTTGTGTTTCTTGTTGTTCCTAAGTGCTTCTCAATCAATTGTCCTCCTCATCACCACCATTCTATTAATGAAGGTCAGATCACCCATCTCTCTCTGTAGGCCATCCCAGAACTATTGCAATGAGATCAGACTTAATCAGCTTCCATCTAAATTTCCCCCTCTTGCATTCTTTCTCAATCCTGCTACTGACACTACTACCCTGGAGACTACTTTTTGTAGTAAAACCTATTCAGACACTCTGTTATCCATGGCTGTGGTTCCCCCAAATGAAATGCAGATCCTGCAAGATGGTCTGTGTTCAAATACTTCTGAAAAATGCTACATGCAATATCCTCCTCTTTCAAAATCACAAAGGCCCCTTACATGACAAAGGAATTGAAAAGACTTAAAATAAAGGAATCTAGTAGGATACATGGATGACAGGCTAGCCAGTGGCTCCTAATATAACCTTATCCCCATCCCTCAAACCATAATACAGGACTATTGAGGATTAATTTTGCTCTGCAGTGGACATTTCCTCAGTATTTGCTGGCAGGCAATGAGGGGTAGACTTTATTACACAAACTCCCCTAACAGGTTTGGCCTATTTGAGTCAGAGCTGACAATGAACAATTGGGTAGCAGTTGTCTCACAAACCTCCCCAGAGTTGGTGGACTCTAAAATTGCAAATGCAGAAAGAAATGTCTCTATTTGGAATACCTCAACAAGGAACAATCTTAATCTTTTTGTGATTGTTGTTGTATTCACTTTTTGCAAGTTGTTTTGTTGTCTTCCCTCTTTGTTTTTCATAGTTATATGTAACTTTATGTAGTTTTTTTTATTTAGGTGGATTTTTCTTGATACCCCCTTTCTTCTTTTTCATCTCTATTCCCTTAACTTTCTTTGTCCTTCTTTCTGTTGTTTAGTTTTTATTCTGCCTTTATTTCTTCTCTTACCCCTTTCTCTCTGTCTTTCTACATAATTTGACATAAAGTATATTATCAATAATGCTTAGTTTTTCAGCCCATTCTTTAATATTTCTCACCTGTTTTTTTGATTCATTAGAGTTTCAGAGACAATTATTAATAAATTTTTAATATGTTCATATATGGTTTGTTTTTAAGTTACCAATGTTATGAGTGGTTATTCTTCTCTTCTCTTAAAACAGTGCTGGTGGCTGAACCTAGCACTTTGATCGTGCTGATTTGGTACATTAATGTTAATATATACCCCTTGCCCAGGGTACATTGTAAAGAGATAACTGCTCACTTGAAAGATCCCCACACAATAGAGGAAGAGAAATCCATCACAACACATGCACAAACAACAACATGGAATCGCAGGAAATATGAAGAAACAAGCCAACAAAATGCATCAAGAGTTAGTTATTCCCCAATAACTGAACTCATAGATGTTGAAATGGATGAATTGCTGGATAAATAATTTATAAAGTTGATTCTTAGAATGATCAATTAATTAAAACTAATGAATAAACTAAAGGACAAAATATAGTGTATAAAAGAGCATTTTAATACAGATATGATGTTCTACAAAGGAACCAACAGAAATCTTGGAAATTAAAAGATCAGTAAATCAAATCTAAAAATCCCATGGAAAGTCTTACCAACAGACTAGATCATGCAGAAGAAAGAATATTAGGGCTCAAAGACAAGGTGGAAGAATTACAATGTCCAGATAGTAATAAAGAAAAAATAAAAAAATTTGAGCATAGTATACAAAAGTTCTGGGACAACATTAAAAGACTGAACTTAATACTCATAAATCTTGAGGAAGGAAAAGAGATACAGACTAATGGCATAAGAAATATATTCAGTGAAATAAGTGCAGAAATTTTTGTAATTTTGGGAATGAAATGTACATAGAGTAACTCAATGCATTATGAAACAGGAAATAAACAGGAAAAGAGAAAAAAAAACTCTCAGTGACATATTATAGTTCAATATGCTAAAAACTCAGAACAAAGAGTCTTTAAAGCTTCAAGAGAGAAGTATTAAGTATTTTATAAAGACAGACCAATTATAATAACAGCAAATTACACAGCAGAAATCTTAAAGGCTAGGAGGGCATGGAATGGTATATTTCAAACCCTGAAAGAAAATAGCTGCCAAGTTGGGCCACTATGTCCAATAAAGCTGTCATTCAAAATTTAAGGAGAAATAAATACCTCCTAACACAAGTATAAGCTAAAGGAATGCATGACTACTAAGTCAGCATTGCAAAAGATACTTAAAGGAATTTATTTCACAAAATAAAAACTAAGAGAGCTTAGAAAAGAATAAATTCCACGAGAAGACTACATAGGCAAATGAGAATTAGGAATGATTAAAACATTAGAACAAAATAATAGGAAGAACGCATAACTCTATATATAAACAAAATGTAAAATGTCATAATTCTCTAATTAAAAGACAGACCAGCAGATTGGATTAAAAAGACCCTACTATGTGTTTTCTCCAAGAAACATACCTCACAGGCAAAGATATTCACAGACTGAAAATGAAAGAATGGAAAATGATATGTCATACAAAGATAATCCAAAAGCAAGTAGTAGTTACTATCATATAAGACAAGCATACTTCAAAGTCAAAATTAGTAAGAAGAGACAAAGAAAGAAATTGCATACTAGTAAAAAAGAAAGATCCAACAAGAAAATGTAATGGTAAACATTTATGCTCTGTTGGTACATCTAATTCTATAAAACAAATATTTCTCGACACAAAAGGATAGACAGTAGGAAACGTCACTATACCACTCTCAGTAATAGATAGGTCATCCAGACAGAAAAACAACAAAGACTTAATATGTTGAAACTTTATTACAGATCAAGTGTATTTGACAGATATCTACAGAATATTTCATCCAGAAAAAGGTAAATGCATTTTCTCAGCTACTTGTGGAATTTTCTAGGAAATTCATCATATATTATGGCATAATGCAAGTCTTATAAAATACAATAAAAGCAATAATCTCTTGCATCTTTTCAAATCATAGTGGCATGAAATTAGAACTCAGTAGCAAGAAAAACTATAGAAACTACGCAAATACATGGAGATTAAATAAGATACATTTGAATTATGAGAAGGTCATTGGAGAAATCAGAGGGAAATTTAAAAATTCAGAGAATCAAATACAAGTGCAAATACCATATATGAGAATCTGTGGGATATAGTGAAAGCAGTTCTAAGAGGGAAGATTATAGCTATAAGTGCTGCATTAAAAAATTATAGATATCTCAAATAAATAACCTAGTGATACATAACAAGGACTAAGAAAAATAAGAAGAAAATTCTAAATATAGCAAAATAAAAATAAATAATAAGGACCACAGCTAAAATGAATGAAACAGAGACTAAAGAACAAAGACTCAATGACACAAGATTTGATTCTTTCAAAAGATTAACAAGATTTATAAACCTTAGCTAAACTAACCAAAAGAAAGACGCAAATTAATAAAAATTAGAGATGACCATGGGAATGTTACAACAGATACAACTGAGACCCAGAGGACTACTTTTAGAATTTATATTCCAATAAGTTGGAAAATCTAGAGGAAATGGATAAATTTCTAGAAAAACACAACCTACTAAAAACGAACCAAAAAGATACAGGAAACCTAGACCAAGTGCAAGGAATAAAATTGAAGAAGTAATAAAAATCCTTCCAGTAAATAAAAGTTCAAGATCAGATTGCTTCAAGGGGGGAATTTAAGTAAATCTTTAAAGAAGAAATAACATCAATGTTCTCCAAGTTATTTCATAAAATAAAAAAGGAAGAAATTTTTCCAAAGTCATTCTATAAAACCAATATTGACCCAATATCAAAACTAGGAAAGGACTCATTGAAGAGAGAAAATTACAAACCAATATCCTTGATGAACTTAGATGCAAAAATCCTTAATAAAATATTAGCAAATTGAATTAAACAACACACACACACTTACACACACATAATATATCTTGATCAAGTTGGTTTCATTCAGAGGTGCTAGGATTACTCAACAGATTCCAATAAATAATTGTAATTCACCATATAAATAGAATTAAGTACAAAATCACATGATTACTTCCATAGATGCAAGATAAGCCTTCAACAAAATTCAACATTGCTTTATGATAAAATCTCTGAAAAAACTATGTATAGAAAGGACTTGCCTCAACATATTCAATGCTACATATAATATCATACTAAAGGAGGGACACATTTCCTCTAAAATTAGAACCAAGACAAGGATGTCCATTTTTACTTTTTTCGTTCAAATAGTATTTGAAGATTTAGCCCGAGCAAGTAAGCAAGATAAAGGTATACAAATGAAACATGAAGAAGTTAAATTATCCCTATTTACAAATGATATGATCCTATATGTAGAAGACCCAAAAGATTCCATCTGAAGACCTTTAGATCTGGTAAACAAATTCAGCAAATAGCAAGATGCAAAGTCAATGTACAAAAATCAACAGCTTTCCTAGACACTAATGTCCAGAATATATAAATAACACAAAAAACTCAACACTAAATAAACAACCCAACCCATAAATGGGCAAATAAATTACACATAAATTTCTCAAAAGAAGAACAAATAGCCAATAATTATGTGACAAATTGTTTAATATCTTTAGCCATTAGGAAAATGCAAATGCAAACTACATTGAGATTCAATCTCACTCCAGTCAGAATGGCAAATTATTAAAATACAAACAACAATAAATTCTGGAGAAAATGAGGAGAAAGAAGCTCATAAACTTGTGGTAGAAATATAAATTAAGACCACTACTATGGGAATCAGTATCAGTACGGATGTTCCTCAAAAAGCTAAAAGTAGAATTACCATATGATCTCTCTGTACCACTCCTTGGTATTTATCCAAAGGAATTAAAGTCAGCATACTTTAGGAATACATACATACCTATGTTTATTGCAGAACATTTCATAATATCCAAGTTATGGAATCAACCTAAGTGTTCATAAACAGATGAATGAGTGAAGAAAATGTGGTATGTATGTGTATAAATATATACACTCACAAACACACAATGACATTTTATTCAACTACAGAGAACAACAAAATTATGCCATATGCAGAAAATGGACAGAACCAGAGAGCATCATGTTATGTGAGAGTACAGACTCAGAAAGACATGTGTTATATATTTTCTCTCATATATGGAAGATAGTATGAATAAAATATGGAAAACAGCTGGATGTGGTGGTGTACAACTGTACCCCAGTCCTTGGGAGGCTGAGACAGGAGAACCTCAGGCCAGACTCAGCAATTTAGAGAGACACTGTTTCAAAAAATAAAAAGAAAAGGGGCTGGAGGTGTAACTCAGAGGTAGAGTGCCTCTGATTTCAATCAGAAGGAAGAAAGAAAGAAGGAAAGGAAGGAAGGAAGGGAGGGAGGGAGGAAGGAAGGAAGGGAGGGAGATGAAAGTAGACAGGAGACCATTAGGGTAGAGGGAAAGGATTAGGAGGAGGGAGTTAGAGGGGAAATGGAGTTATTGGGAGTGAAATTGGTTAAATAATGTAATATATAGGTATCATATCACATTGAAACCTACCACTCAGTGCAATTAATATGTATCAATAAAAAAGAAGAAATCTGCTTAACATTTTTGCAATGAGCTAGCTGAATGTTTGTGTCTCCCTCCAATCCATATGTTTAAATATTTGTGAGGTCATTAGGGTGGAGCCCTCTTGAATGAGATTAGTCCCCTTATAAGAGTGCTAACTCTCTTTCACCATGTCAGTATACAACAAGAACTCTGTAGGCTACAACCCAGAGGGAGTGCTCCCACAAGGACCCAACCACACTGGCCTCCTAACCTCAGACTTCCAGCCTCCTGAACTATGAAGAACAAAATCTTGTTACTTATAAGTCACCCAGTTTGTGTTACTTTGATATAGCCACCCACAATGGCTAATTGTCTAATTTAGCATATCCTATATGAATTTAACGAATGACTTCTTCTCTCCCAAGTGACAGCTATAAACAGCCGGTAGAATAGAGTTTGAAAATTCTGGCAATATGATAATCTGACCATGTTAGGGAAGTCCACTGTCCCTGTTGCATTCCTTACCCTCTTCATCCCATAGTTTGCCTTCTGAGGATCCTGTATGACCCCCAGTTCCTCATGAGCAGCATGCCCACCCCCCACCCTCACCCCTGTGTCTTTGACATGTTACTCCTTTTAACTGAAAGGTCCTATTCTGAACTCACCACCCTCACAAACTTCTGCCTAACTCCTGCTCATCTTTTAAATGACGTCTCAAGTTTTATCTCCTCTAGGATACCCTGACCTATCTGATCTGAAGCTAGGTTTTCTCTTAATACTTTCATTGTCATCATATCATTTACCACTTTTTAACTAAAACTAACGTATATCCCTCACTTGTGCAATCTTCCCAGGAACCAAATCATTAGTACGTAGTAAGTGTTAAGGAAGGAGCTATAAATTGGAGTAATCTAGAATAGACTGAAGGTAATGGTCTCCAAGCGTGTCTAAAATGACATAATCCCTCAATAATTCAAGAATATATTTGGAAAATTTATCTTTTCTTAGGATCAGTTTATAGCAGGCATCATATTTAATTAATGCCATACCACTTATTAATGTTGTTGGTGATTTTTCATGCAGTTTTCCTTCCTCATTTGCATTTGCACATTTCAATCATTCATATCAGATATTCAGATATTTATTTTTTACAAAGAATGAGGAAGAAAAAGAAACTGCTGAAAATATTCATGATAATAACTTTCTTCTCTGGAAATTAGCAGTACCACTTTGGGTCTTAAAATCTAAACATTACCTAAAATCAATGTAGGGACCCTGAATTCTTGTCTTTTCCTGACTCTACTTAGACCATAGCTCTTCTTCATTCCATTTTCCTGGCATCTACTAAACCTGTTTGGGCCAGGAAGCAAGTCTAAGCCAAGCCTACTATGTTTAGCTGTATATAAAAGATGACAGTTTTTCTTCTGGGTAACATTACCTCATGTCACATGCTTTCCCTTAAACTTCATCCTTCTTGTATTCAAAATCTAGGTTTCCAAGGATGAGCAGAGATAATTAACCAAGTGTTACATCCTTATTGTTAAAACATATAATCAGTGCTTGAGCTGAATAGTCACCCATCTAATTGACTTCATATTAAAGAAGCTATCCTTATTTATTCATTTACTCATTCAACAAACATGTGTTGAGACCCCACTATGTTCCAGCCACAAAGGCCACAGTAGAATAATAATAGTAATAATACTATGAATAGCAGCTACTTACATTGGGCACATGCTGTGTGTAAAATGACACGCTAAGTTATGTATGTGCATTATCTCATTTAAGTTTACAGCAAGATATATCAGGACAAGACTTAGAGACACCGGTACAGACTAAAGATCAGAACTAGCAAAAAGCAGTCACTGTATGAATCTCAGGAGACAGTCTGTTTTCTGAGAAGCCTCTGTGCTCAGGTGCCAGGCAAAATAGCCTGTCATTGTCACACAATGCAATGGTATCACCAGACTTTCCACAAATATGTTCTTTGTCCAAACACCCAATCTGCATCATAAACAGCTTAGAGTGGGAACTGTTTGGGGGCAGTTTAGAGTGACAAAGACTTAAGAAATCAAATTAAAATGCTTATTTTTTAATCAACCAAGTTTGGAGCATATGGTGCTGGGAAGTATTCGATGAATATTAACTGCTTGTAGTTAATGCTAAACTATAGTTAATGTGGTTGTACTGTGTGACCTTTGAGGTACCTTTCAACCAGAAGATTCTGTGACTAAAGAGGTGGCTGAATCTAGTTGTTTCTAGATTCCATCTCCTGTCTCTTGAAAATCACATTTAACTGAGGCTATTTTCAAAGGAATAAACTGGACTAAGCAAGACTCTTATTTATATTTATATCAAGCTAGAGAGGTCACCTGCAGAAGAATGAGCAGTTAGGCACATGTTTTGTCTCAACTTGTATCCTGTGACAATAAGAAATTTGATATTAAAAAATACTAGAAATGTGTTATCTGGCATCATAGGACAATGAGGGAGAAGTATTAATTTATACAATTGTGTAATGCATGACTTTTCTAAATAAGTAAGATATTCTAAAATGGTAATACATTTTTTTTATCAGCCCAACATACTAGAAGTTGCTTACTAAGACTTTGATCAGTGCAATGGATTTATAGGAATTTTATCAGCGCAATAAACTATGAGAGATCATGAATATACAGACATACATTTCTTGGACGTTCATCATGTAAATTTCCTGCCCTGCTTGCTTTAACCTTTATTCCCAGCCCTGGCCCATTTAACTATGTAGTTTCCCTATAGGCCAAAAAACAAGATTGCTTGGGTAGTGTGTTTCCTGGATAATTTATTAAGATGGTTTCCTGGGTTATACAATATTCCCAACCCAAAGGCCACTCACTAGCAAGAGAAAACAATTTCCTTTTTAATTAACTAGGAAAAAAAATATCAGACAGAATTCCAAGCTATTTGACCACATTGACCTGGTCTTAGACCTTATTCCCATTTCCATGTGCTCAGAGGTGAACTTCAAATCCCACTTTGGGTTTAAGTTTTGTTTAAAGTGCTGTTCAGTGGAAAAGAGTCATTTTTCTAGCTGCCTTGGAATCATAATTTTAGTAAGGTGATAACCCAGTGCCAAGGTGACAGGTTGCTGTAATACAACATGATCCAAAGTCCATTTATGCACAGAAAAGGCTAGCTCTGGGCTTCATGGCAAGAGCTGACATGCTGTACATCAATTCCTACACCTCTAATGTATATTTTTCCCTGTGGGAAACAACATTTTCACAGGAATTTTGGAGCTGGGTCAACCAGGGACCTGAAATTATGTTTAAATCCAGGGTCCTTATATTCTTTAAGGAGGTATTTAAAGCAAACCAAATAAAATACTTACACAAGCCAGGAAAACTTGTAGCAACAATATGGTTATGTCATAATTATTGCCATTTAAAGAAAATAAAGTTTGTGTAAATAGAACCAGAGAAAATACTAACTGTTTAGGCTTTTGATGGACACATTCCAACTTAAATCTGCCTAGTGATTAAAAGTGTCACCCTAACACTGAGAAACAAATACCTCACTTCCACTTTCACCTCTGTCACTCACTGTGTGATCTCAGGTATGTTACAGAAGTCTCAGTTTCCACAACTGCACCTCATAGACTGATAATTTAATTTCAGTGTGATGATGTTTTGGAAGTTCTTATTATACTGCTCATTGACAAGTTTTATTCATTCAACCAAACAATTACTTAAAGTCTACAATCATCAGAGATTAAGCTATGGGAAATAAACCAACAAATGAAAAACAACAAGGACAGTATTGGACAGTGTTGGAAAGATTGTTTTTAAATTTTGTATTCTTGGTGATTTTTTCGTAGGTCCTGCTTTTTAGTGGATTGCATGTCCCCCCAAATTGAATGTCATATCTGCAATTGCTTTTGAAGGCTTCTAGGATAAAGTGATTACTTTGTGGTTGGCTAATCTTTCTCTGCCATAGGCTGATTCTGAAAAATTATGAGGTATCTATTCAAGCCATAACAGAGTTAAGGCCACCTGAGGAACTGCTCTAGGTGTCAGGAGTCCCGATCTCAGGACGACTTGGCTGCCAGCCTTTCTCCACTCAGGAGCTTTATCTCTCTGACAACACAGACTAGAGTGTCCCATTGCTTTAAAAACTGTGTGCAAGTGTATGTGTATGTGTATATGAATGTGTATTTTAAAACTTACACCTAGAAACAAATCTATAGGCACATAACAAAAAAGAGCCTCTAAACATCATATGTTGACAATTATTTAAAATGTACAGTATACATTTATATACACAAGCAGCTAAAATTAGTGGTTTGCTAAAGTGAAACTATGACATAATCACGTTGTCTTCTGAACTTATATTTTTTAACATTCCTTGTATGGTTCAACTTGCTGTTTTATCCAAAATTAAAACACTCAAAATGTTATTTACTTTGGTTCATTAGTTTGCTCTCAAAATAATTTTGAAGCACATTTTCTTAAATTTTGAATAGTTAATCAACTTTCTTTTTTAACTTTGTATAAAATTTATCCTTATTTTAATTTTCATGCCATGGATACAATCCAGCGTTAGCGTCATAAACTGACTTTAGTTTGCTAATCTCAACATCACGTAACTGCTCAAGGTGACTGGAGGATCAGGTTTATTTCTAATACCATTTACTTAAAATTCTTCTTGAAACAAAGCAAGAGAATTCCACTTCTCTAGGTTAGAGGGGTAGTTCTGTGTCGACATTAACTGATGAGAATCCAAGCAAGCCACAATTTCTTGGGATTTTAGTTTGCTCATTCATGAAATAAGGGAATCAGACTAAAGTGGGTCCTAATGCCCGTGCCAGCTTTCAAACTCTAAGATTCTTTTTGTCAGTTAATAGTTAATGTTTAGATTATCCATGTAATGCAAAACAAACCATGTTTTTACTTAAAACATGGTCAATATAAGCATATTACATGACAAGAAACTTAACTGTGAATGAAGTTGAGGTTTAGAAAAATTCCTTATGAATATTTCTTACTGTGAGCTGAGTCCAAATAATTACCTGAGAAAATTCTTATTTGGCGTGTGTGTGTGTGTGTGTGTGTGTGTGTGTGTGTGTGTATTGCTGAAGATCCAACTCAGAGTGTCACACTGCTGGGTAAGTGCTTTTACCAATAAGATAATCTTCAGCCCCAGAAACTTCTTTACTTTTGAGAAACTGATTAGAAAAAATAATTGTGTAGGCTGCATAACAATGAAGACTTTATAATCTGAAAGATCTAGATTTAAATGAGAGGTTTACAGTATCATTTTGAGTAAGTTTGTGATCCCTTACATCTTAGTTTCTTCATCTGTAAAGGAATAATATACACCTCTTCAGGCTCCTGCAAAAATCAGAGACATGATGATTGGTTCATGGTAAATATGCAAATATTGTTTGTTTGTTTTTCTTTTCTTCTCTAGAAGTCTTTGTGCTAGGGGCAAGACATCTTGGTTTCAGTAAAAGCAAGAATCAAATCAATAAGCAGTGAATCCCCTACATCTAGGAAGGCAATATTTCACAGTAATTATCACTGTACACTTTAGGGACTTACACACTTCCATGCAAATTCAGGCTCTGTCCCTCGTTACCTTTAAGACCACAGGCAATTTATGTAAGTTCTCTGAGATGCAGGTTTTCATCCTCTAATTGGTTGTTATAATGCTTAGGAGAGAGAGTTGCACAGTATCTACCATGCAAGAACTCAATAAATGGTAATTATTTTTATTGTGCATACGTTCTTTAAACTTGGAAAAGTCACTGGAAAAGAAAAGAAGCATCGATGAATATCACTGAAGAAATAAAAGACAGATAAGTGTTCCTTGGTTGATGAACAGAACCCAGAATCTATCTCCATGTGTCTTCTGGGAGCAGAGTGAGTCCCAGAATCCCACAGCTTCCTATGGGAGGCATGTCATTTTCAAAGACGTCTTTCTTGACATGCAAACAATGCCCTGTAAACCTCTTTTGCTCTTTTTATGGAATCAGCTAAGGATTCCTCATTTTTTTTGTTGTTGTTGTTCAGCTTAAAAAACTGTTCCATGACGCTTCAAGGGTGTGCCCTCGTTTTCTACAATCAAATTTTGTTTCTTGAGAGTTCGTTGGCTGTGAGGAGTGGGGAGGGAGACAGATGTGGCTGAAAACTTTGGGAAATCTAAAATAAAGGTTATATGGGTATTATTGAACTGGATTTCACAAAATAAGCCAAAAAAGTTTGTACTTATATCAACATAAATTTTAAAATGCTGGCACCTAGATTCAATGAACAAAAAAAATTGATGTTAAGTATTTATACTTTTCAGGGTACTCTCTAGAATGAAAAAATACTACAAGTTCTATTATCAGAAAATTTTAAATTAAATTTCATCTTTTAAATTGATACTTAGGCAACAACAATGTGTGGGCTCCCTCTGCTGGATCTTTGGACTGTGAGTGTTGGGTGGAGGTTTAGTACCTTATAGTTACCTAATCTAATGCATTACGCATGGTGATAAAATTAACACAAAGAAGTGCTGAAAAATCTCAAATCCACAGTTAGACAGTTTGCCAAATAAAGAAGCTGAAAATCAATTGGAATTATATATTTCTGTCAATGTCAAAATCAGGAGTTTTAAGTGAGGAACAGCAGTTTTATTTGTTTTAAAAAGGAGGCACAGAGGATTTTTGGAGAGGGGTCACATGTGGTCCATGGTGCCTGTTGCCAGGGTAACCATGTCTTCTGTCTGTACATGTCAAGGCCAGTTGCTTCTTTGGGAGACAATCAGTCTATCAGATCGAAGGAAACAGAGAAAATGCAAATTATGATGTTCATGTGGCTTCAGAAACACTACAATGTGCTTATCCTGAACAGCAACTCACACAAGTTTTCATGTTAATAATGAATTTCTTTTAATGCTATTATCTCCCTGAAATAATTAAGTGCTGATGAGTATTTGGGCATTCCATTCCTTTGCATTGGAGGCTTGCTTTATTTATTAAACTTGGAAGGAGATGTGAGGACAAAGTGTTCTTTAATAAAATTAGAACGTTTCTCTTCCTAGAGTCATAAAATATTAATCCAAAAAGCTATAAAAATATTACTGCTTTTGGTTTGTGGAACCTTTTAAATAAGATTTTTCTTTTTAAAAAATATCCAATACTCATGAATTTAGATGCTGTGTTAAAAAAAATTGTTGTTGAAGGAAGGCCATAATTTAGTATAAAGAATACCAAGTTCTGTTTTGAGAATGGCAAGATATTGGTTAACTTTGTTTATATAAATAATACAAATAGAACTTGTAGAAAATTGGAATCTAATTCTTTTTTTTTTTTTTTTCGGTACTGGGGATTGAACTCAGGGGCATTATATCTCCGAGCTACACCCCCAGCCCTATTTTTTATTCTTTATTTTGAAACCGGGTCTCACTAAGTTGCGGAGTGCCTCACTAGGTAGCTGAGGCTGGCCAAGAACCCGGATCCTCTGGTTTCAGCCTCCCGAATGCTGGGATTACAAGCATGCGCCACCATGCCCGGCTTCTAATTCATTTCTGAGTGTGGTTTTTTTACAGTGAGATGTAGAAAATTAAATAGGTAAGGAATGCTCATCAATTTATGAAAAAAAATTCAACTGATCAAGTTTCGTGGGTGCTATATCATTATTTTTTTGTTGTAAAGTTTCTAAGTGGATAAAAAGAAAAAATCACTTAATAGGTATTGATAGTGGTCCCTATATCAAACATGCTCAGAAATATACCAATATGTCAAAAGTTAACCTCTTTCATAATATCTCTAGAAAGGTAATCAAAACAATTCCTTAAGGTAAAAAGTCTCAGTAAGTAACCTCTCAGAAAATAAAAACTCATTTTGCTTTAAAAGGTCAAGTATAATTTCCTTAAAGTTTTTATTTTTAATTTTTTTCTCATGATACTAAATGTGGCTGAAATTATCAGTAGATCTTCATTTAAAAGGAGTAAATAGCTATTACTCCTTTTCAGGTAAGGTTTCCCCTGGCACCCACCTCTGAAAGAAGCTCAAGAAAGAAAGAAGAAAATGCATATGGATAAAAACAAATGTACAAGGAAGTGAAAAATTGATGGCCTTATATGTAGATTGACTATATGTTCCAGTTTCCCTGGGTGTAAGCTCAGTCTATGACTATTTTCCTGGCATAATTACTAACAGTGTCCTGCTGTTCTAAAAATTATCAGCTTTGAATGATAGATTATATGGTCATCTTATTTATAGTCTAAGCACTTCTGAATGCATTACCATTCATTTTCTAGAACATCATTTTTAAACGTGCATTTACTTGAATTCTGACCTCTCCAGATATTATTAAAAGATGTCCTGTAGTTGATTAAGTTTGAGAAAGGCTGAATATTATATGTAGTAATTTTCTTGGGGAGTCTAATATACATTTTCATATTTAAGGCTGATTGACTTTGTTTATGCAAAAAATTGCAAAATTTTTGGACTTCTATTCCCCTGGTTTTTGCATAATAATTATTAATATAATATAATACAAAGAAAAACTAGTCATAATTCCATGTGCTTTTAAATCCAATTAGCACAGGATCTATACCTCATTCCTATAATTATTTCACTGTATCCTACCTTAAGAACTAAAATTCTAGGAAGTTAAAGGTACTCAGTAGAATGGCAATTACGAGAACTCTACCAGAGAAAATCAAGGATACTCCAGTCTAAAATAAAAACTATTCATAAAGCTAGAGTACTCTATCAGAAATTATATCTCATCTCCCCACTCATTTCCATTGCACTCACTTGTTATTTATTGGGTGTTTATTATATTCAAAGCACTATTTTAGGGTGAATTATATAAGTTACTATATCCAGGGACTTACAGTGAGCAAGAGGCTCTCTCATATTCACCCCTCATCTCACTTGATCTGCTCTGTTTCTTTTTTTTTTCGCCCTCTATAGCACTTAAAGGCTTCTCTCATGCTATATAGTTTTCTGGTTGATTTTATTTATTTTTTATTTATTGTCTTCCCAATTAACATGCAAATTCTTACAGCAAGTACATTTTGTCTGTGTCACTCAGTAATTTATCTCAAGTACCTAAAAAGTAGTTAGCCTATGGTATTTTTCTTGATAAATGAATAAATGAACTCATCAAAGGCAGTTTTAGGCATGGAGCTTAGCTCCAAGTAGGCATGCTCTTTGGAGAGTGAAGTAAGGACAGTGTGGATGTATGAGAGCACAGGTGTGTATCTGGACCCCAGAGGAGGACCTTAGAGTGGGAAGGCATGTCCAATCAGGTCATGGAGAACTTTGGGTGTCACCATAATGGCCCAGTTATCATTTATTGTGCAACTACGGTGGGCCATGCACTGAGTAAGGAGTAATATCATCTCCTTTACAACAAATCCCCAAGGTAAGTCTTATTTGTATTTTCTTTTCCATGAAAATCCAGAATCTCATGAAGTAACTTGTCCTGAATCATGTGAAAGTTAGCAGTGAAGCTATGTCTTAGCTCAGACTGCTATAATACAATGTCAGGGACTAGCAGGCTTATAAACAACTGAAATGCAGTTCTCACAGCTGTGGGGACTGGGAGTCTGGGAATCAGAATACTGGCATGGTTATATTTTGGTGGGGGTTCTTTTCCAGATTGTAGACTACTGACTTCTCATTGTATCCTCACTTGCCAGAAGAAGGGCAAGAGGGCTCTCTGAGGTCACTTTTATAAAAGCACTAATCTCATCTTTGAGAGCTCTTCTTTTATGACTAATCACATCTCAAAGGCCTCACCTCTTAAAACCATCACATTGGACTTCTGATGCCCTATTTTATTTTTTAATTGGAAACAGCCCTATTTTATTTTATTTTTTTTTACTTGGAAACAGGGTCTCCTTAATTTGTTGAGAGCCTCACTAAATTGCTGAGGCTGGCTTAGAACCTGCAATCTTTGTTGCAGGTTCTCCCAAGTATTGGGATTATACACATACACTGCCACATCTGGCTGAGGTTAGGATTTTGACACATGAATTAGGGTTGAGGTGGGGGACAAATATTCAGTCCATAATAATCTAGGATTCAAACCTAACTCTCTATGACTATCATTTCTATGTTCATCACACTGCCTTTCTAGAGGCAGTAACGAGCTGTGAATGTATGTGATCCATAGAATAAAACACTTGCCTAATGTTTTCAAAGATGATGGCCACCACTATGACTGACAGATTGTACGAGTAAGTAATTAAGTGTGAGGTGCCGATAGGAGGTAAAATTCCAGCTCTAGACCACAGAACTGAAGTCAGGTATATAAGTTCCAGTGCTGTGTTGTCCAAAACACAGCTATGTAGTACCTTCATGACATTATTGAGCACTTGAAGTGGAACCAGTCCAAGTAAAGATGTGCTCTAAGTAAACACAGTGAGCTTTGAAGACATAGTACACGAAGAGGATATGAAGTATTTCACTTATAATTCTTGGATTAATTACATGTTACCAAGATAATATTGTAGATATATTGAGTTAAAGTATACTAAATTAATGTCATCTGTTTCATATATATATATATATATATATATATATATATATATATATATATATATATATGGGGGGGCATTGTAGTCTCATGTCCTAATGTAGTTCAGAGTTATTCTTTTGCTTTTTGTAAGGCAGTAACTGGGAACTTTAAACTCACACAGGCGCCTTGCATTCGATCGCTGTCAGTGCCTTTCTAGTAATCCTCATATAGGAGCTCTTTGAATCTCAGATGGATCATCACAGGAACAACAGATTAGAATGAGAAGGCTGTGCAAAGAACATTGGGAGAAGCCCAGCTTTAGAGGTTGGGTAAAGAAGGAAGAGACAGAATGGAGACTGGGAGTCATCTGAGATGACAGGGTCAATTAATAAACTAAGTCACATGTTACAGAAATCCAGGGAGGGTGAGGAGACTGCTAAATTTTCTAAGTAGGAAGTTATTAGCTACTGGGATTTGTCATAAAGTGGTGGTGATGAAAACTGGTTTGAAAAGGCCAGTAGGAGCATGGATCAAGATATAGACCTTTGTAAGGAAATGAAAGATGTGAACATGCTTGAAGAAGAAACTAGTGAGGGGAAAAGATGAAAAATACAAAAGGAAGATGAGATCACTGATGTAATGAGGTCTTATTACCTGTTCTTGGAAAGCAATTCACCTGGAAAAGAATTCAGGACACTTTTCCTCTGAGTTTACAAGGAAGGAAAAGAATTTCAGGGATTTCAAATTTCCTATGTTCTCGGAGATGGAAGAATTATGGTGACAGTCTAAGAGTTAACAGATTGAGGCTGAATGTGAGAGTTTGCGATATGTGAGAAAGGCTTGGGGGAGAAACAGGAGCACATTTTCACTATGGAGAAACAAGGAACTGGAGAGTGAACAGTGAGACCCAATGGGGTTTGGATAGCATGAATATTCAGAAGCATCTGTTGACATAATGATGTAGCTTATCCAGCAGGGTTAAGCTTTCCAAGGCTTACCTAGATGAGAAATTGACAAAGCAAGTGTGATTGAAGCACAAGGCAGCTTTTGTTGTTGTTATTTGTGTGAATACAAATAGAAGTATAGGGTGTTGCTAGCTGGTGAATGTTTGTAATCCCCCAAAATTCATATGTTGGAGTTCTAAGCCATTGTGCAGTTATAATTAAAGATGGGGCCTCTAAGGAGAAAATTAAGGTTAAATGAGGTGATAGGGATGGGGTCCTGATCCAATAGGATTAATATCAAGTCCCTCCCTCTCCCCCCTCTGGATACCTCTCTGTTGCTCCCCCTCAGGCTCCTGTGTGCACTGAGGACAGGCCACGTGCACACACACAGTAAGGAAGGCAGCCATCAGCAGAGGTCAACACTGCTGGTACTGTGATCTTGGACTTGCAGTGTCCAAAACGGAGTCAATCAACTTCTGTCATTTAAGTTATATAGTCTCATTTTGCTATGGCAGCTTAAAGAGACTAATAAAAACATGATGCCAAAATTAATTTTTTAAAAAAAACTCTCAAAGCCAGAAGAGGTGACATCTTGGAGAGAAAAGCAAGTTAGTAACTATTCTGTGCCACAAACTTTGCTGACTCTCCTCTCTGTCACAGAGCAGCAGCTGGGTCAGGCATGTGCATCTGGCTCTGTGAGGAAAGGCCTTGAATTCTGTGGGTACCAATGTTGCCAAGTCAGAGGTAGCAGAAATAAGTTTATTCTTGTGGGTTCCAACCTGCTGGTGATCGTCCTTCCTGACTGCCCACCCAGTAGACTTCAAGCCAGCATCACATGGAGACAGCCTTACAGGGACTCTTCAGGCAGCCCCACGAGGGTATAAGCCAAGACCTTGCAACTAACCCTTTAATGTATATGTTTATACTGTATTCTATATCTCCTACCATTTCTGCTTCTTTGGCTGAACCCTGTCTGATATAGAATGAAAAGTCCAGGGAAGGGAGACAAAGTTTGGACTGTAGGAGCAGAGATTTCATTTATTCTAGGTGCCAAACTCATACATCATATAAAATATGAGTCTTCATTGAAACAAGCAAGTGATATAAAACCATCCACGATGAGTAGAGGGACAGCTCAAGGCAGGAGTTGTCATACTTCCTGGCTTGAATTTCAAAGGGATTCTGACTTGAGATTGTGGTCTGTTGTCTAGAAGATACATTAGAAAACAAGGAGAAAAACAATCTCTTCTTTGTGCTTCAAGATATCAAATAAGAAAAAGGAGAGACTGGTTACTTGAAAGAGATTTTCAAAAAATAGTGTGGTCTCCTGAGATTTAAAACTGTAATTTCATTTCGAACATCACCTATTCATTATCCATGACTCTAAATCATTGATTATTATCTCATATTTCACGAGCAATGATTTGCCAAGCTCCTCAAATACAAATCTCTGCAGCATCTTCTACTCTTTTTCTATTCTCCCAGCATGAGGTCATCCTCTGCCTCTGCCTCTCCAACTGACCACAGAATCCTGCAACTTCTACTAAAGAAATGTCTCTTGAGTGAAAATCCTCCCTTTCAACTCCACTGCCACAGCCATAAATAAGACCACCACAGTCTCTTAATTGGACATTTTCATGAGTCTTCTAATCGATCTTTCTACCCCTAGAGTTTCTACCAAATTGGATACAGTCACTCACCTGTATAAA
Organism: Graphiurus murinus; assembly: GCA_004027655.1. Lineage (NCBI taxonomy): Eukaryota > Metazoa > Chordata > Mammalia > Rodentia > Gliridae > Graphiurus > Graphiurus murinus. The sequence continues at coordinate 26,327 of PVLC010004917.1, read as the reverse complement.
CATTGCTGAATTCCTTCTAGAAATGTTTCAATCTCGTAACATAATTCACAATAATTAGCAGTTTACACAGATACCTATCATTTTAGGACTGTCATCTCCTAAAGGAATATGACAATAATGTATTGTTAATAACCTGGCTGGCACATGGGAATGACTATAGAGAGTTTTATTAAGTGAATAAATTAATGAGTGAACAGCATGGAGAACCATACTGCAGATGACGGTGTGTAGTGTGATCATTATTGTTCAGGCTTCCAGTCTGGTCCACAGAAATCTGCTTCATCTATAATGTAGATTAAGTTCAGTAGTGTAAATAAATTTGCCAAATATCATTTCTTAAAAGTTTGATTGCAAAGGAAGTATTCCAGCCACTTAATGAATGAGTTAGCTCAGGAAGTCAATTATCAAAATTTATCTTATTAGAAATAACTTCAATGTTCATAGTAGAATTTTAAGTAAATTTTTAAATTCATTTTTTATAATATTTAGTCCAGTTGATCTGATTTTCACTGGACTTGGGATGAATTTACATCAAACTCCTTTCATCCCTTTTTTCTTCCCCATCTTCCTATCCGATCCTTCCCTTAACCAAATGACCTCTGAAACTTTCTTGAATAAGGAAGTGCCAATGTTTTATGGAGGGCACTGGGCCTGAGGTTAGTTCCAAATTTAGTTTCAGCTTTCTATGGAGGGCATTTCAGGATATGCACCAGGAACAATAACAACAATTTGCCCTCCATGTGCTCTCAGGGACATTGCTTTGGCTACTGGAAGTCATGAGAGACTGGAGACAGAGAACCACTGAAAATAAGCATTTAAATGTTATATGCATTTTACAAAGAGAATGGGAAAGTAGAAAGAGCACTGAAGTGACAATTAGGATTTTTGTTGTTCAACTTAAAGAGCCATAGCTGGGAGTGAGATAATAGGGAGAGAGAAGAAAAGAGAAACAAGTTGTATGGAAAAGTGGCAAAATTTTGTAACCCCCTTGGGAGAGTGGGGGCAGGGAAAGAATAAAAGAGAGCCACTTGAATATTGCAGAATCTCTGTGCTGCAATAATGCTGACGGAATTCCTGACTGTGCATGTGTCAGCAGAAGGAAAAGTCAATTTTCTGGAAACATGTTAAGGATGGCTTTGTAAGTTGTTTGAACCAATGGCGAGATTTACGATAGGCATATATCATGTATACCAGAGACCCAGGGTAATGGGCTAGATGAGAGTGTGTAGAGTGAAAGAGGTTCGAGGTGTGCCTGGACAGAGGCTTGTTGTTGGAACCCTTAGCATCTAAAACAACTTCTGAGTTGAAAAAGCAGAAACCAATTTGGAAGTTAGAACAAGGAAACAAAAGGAGAAAAGCAGTTCTCGTAGAGGTAGAACGGGAACTGGGATTATATAATTAGAAAAACAGGTTTATTCATCCTTCTGTGCTCCCGTATCTGTTTTCTGACAAAACAGACATGCTTTGGAGGAGCTGGCTTATTGCTCATTTCACAAAAAAACACTAAAGTGATTGCAGTTCACCAGAGGACATGGAACACAAATGTAGCACCAATAAGAGAAGTGATGATAGATTTGAACATGAATTCCCACATGTTAAGAGTAAATCTCCTTTTGAGTCCAAATCATGGTGTCTGGTTACTGGAAAAGATTTACTGGCGACAGTGTAAACCCCTGGAAGGTTACTGTCTTACCCAGCTAATAGCAAGGAAGACAGGACTATATTCTTAGTTAGACATGCTAAATTTTAAAACCACAAAAGCTTATCCCTAAAGTTCTTATACTAACCAAGACAGAAATTTATTGTGTGATTCTTATCAAAAGAGAATAGTCTTACCTAATAAAGCTCAAGTCATCTTACTTTTAAAATGAACTCTCATTGTAATTGCAATGAAATGCTTTTTTTTTTTTTTTAACCCAGGAAGGGACTCTTTAGAACATGACACTAGATCAGATAAAATGTAAAATTATCTCTATGTTTTGTTTTGACATTTTCAAAAACAAATGTAACTGCCGGTTGATATCACCAGATTACACAAGTGAAATAAATTCTGAGATCAGTGCTCACATGGTCCCTAAACCTATGACTCATTTTCTATGTCCCTATGCCCTGCTAAGGTAGAGGAATAAGGTATCTTAGCAAAATACTTCTACTCACAGAAAGGTGCCATTTCACTAACATGGTTTCTATAACTAATAATGGAAAAAAATTCTTATTTGTAATATCAAAAAAATACCATGTCTAAAAAACCAAACAACAACAAAAAGGCTTATAATTCAGCTCCTAAGAGATCAAATATGTTTGAATTCGGATGATAATTAAAATGATAGGATTCAAAAAATTTATAAGAGGTTATGGTTAATCCAAACAGTATAAAGTTGATGATCAGAAATTTTAAGAAACTATTACAAATTATGGAGCCAGTCTAGATGTCTATCAACAGATGAATGGACCACAAAATTGTGGTATATATACACAATGGAATTTCATTCAGTCATAAAGAAGAACAAAATGATGTCATTTGCAGGAAAATGGATGAAACTTGAGAATATTATGCTAAGCAAAGTTAGCCAGTCTCAAATAATGAATAGTTTCATGTTTTCTCTCATATGTAGAAGCTAGAAAGAAATTGGGAAACAAAGATCACCTCAGATAGAGGAGTAGAGACTCCAAGAGAGTGATGGAGGGGTTTTAAGGAAGGGAGGAAGGGGGATAGAGACATAAAGAATGTAACAGTTGAAATAATGCTATGATGCTATGTATGTCTATGAAGTTACCAATGCCAATCTCAAAAACAAGTACAGGGAAGGGGAAGGAAGTGGTAGGATCCAGAGGAAAATGCCCCAAGAGATGGGTGCATGTATGTTCCTATTACTCTATACCTCAGCATGATGATGTAAAATTGCAATGCAACAAGGAAAGTATTTTAAAAATAAACTATTACAAACTCTCAATCAGTCAACAGGGTCAGAATGAATGTCCTTTATCAACATTTTAGTATACTGGGATATTCCATGATACCTGGTGAATATAGAAACCACCAGAAGGGGCGGTCCTTCTCTTAAAAATCTATATATTACTGGCATTATATTGCCTTAAGTACTTAGGGAGGTTCCTTGCATATTCACAAAATGTTTGTTGAAAGCATCAATTAATTAGTGAATTTATATTCACTTAGATTCATGCTCAGTGTCAAATATGACAACTATGCATCTTAGGCACTTTTGAATATTGAAGATTGGATTAATAAGCAGTCACTGATACCCTTAAATAATTTAAAAAATATAATTTATGTCATTCAAACCTGGTCTTAACTATAACCATACCATTTTGGATATAATAGTTTTGAGATTTAGATATTCACTTTAACACCTTATTGTTAGGTATACTAAGCATGAAATACACATGAGCCAGTAATTCTAGAGTTGCACCAAAATTAAATATACTATTCTAAAAGTTTAAACTTTTGAGAAAGAATACATTTTTCTGAGAGTGAAAGTTTAAATTTCCAAGTGTTTAGACATGTGAGTATCAAAGCGCATGTTTTTGAGAAGCTGCTCTTCATTAGGAAAAAAGTCATGATAATAAAAATAGCTGTTTTTTTTCAAAGCTATGATTATGTGGGATTTAAAAAAAGATTGTGTTGTATTTATTCCTATAAACATTTAAGGTCACTCTCCAAATGAGCTGTTTATAGACAATTAAATTATTCTAAGAAAAATTTAGGTAAAACTGTCAGTGCAATTCCATTAGGCTAACATTTGTGCATATATGTACATATACACATATGAGCACACAAAGCATATATATGTATGGGATTGATAAGCAATTACTGAAATAACTGAATTTAAATTCAACTATCAACAAATTGTTTTTAATATTTTCAATCTTTAAGTTGCTCTGAATCTTCCTGTTCAAAAGGATTGATGAATATAAAAGGAAGTCATTTGAACAATTAAACATATTTTTACAAAGGCATTTTAATTGCATTTGTTCATATATCAAAAATGTCACTTATAACTTCATTCATGTAAGCTTACTTCATAATAAGGGTATTATTCAATTTAATGAACTAGGGTAAAGAATGAGTTATAATTTCTTTAGAGCTAAAGAATTGATGAATTTAATGTTGCCTGACATATTTTTAAGATGGCTGAAATTTTTTAAAGCTATAGTGTTGATTAATAAAAAAATGAGTGATAATCCTCAAATCTTTGTAACAGACTTGTAATATAATGCCAGTTGTAATATTATAATATGGCACACATAAAAACTATCTTAAAATTACATTAATTTCTAATGGCCACATTATACTTAAGCAATTTAACTAGAGTGTGTATTAAAGGTGTTACAATTGTGACAGAGAAGATGACAATAGAGTCTTTTTTATTTTACTATTTATGTATACGTTTATTGGTGTATTGTCTCACATCATAATTTAGTTCAGAGTGATAGTGACATACATGCACACAGCACTTGGTGGACAATAGACACTTGAGTGTAAGCTTTCAAATATAAAATATTTCAGAGAAAGTTGAAAGATATGTATAACCTAAAGTGCAGAAAAAAATTGGCATTCCATCTTCATATTTTATAATTAGGTAAATTCAAGAAAACATTAAAAACAGATCTACAATATTTTGATGTGATTCAAGTCATCAAAAATAAATTCTATTTTCAACATAAGCAATCTAAGACATGAATCAAGAGAAACATGTTTAACTTTTTCATATGAGGTGTTCATGTGAAGACAGCTTGAAATTTTATTATTTTTGGAGAAGTCTTTTATCAAAACAAGTTGGAGCATTGGTAAAAACAAGCACATATAAAACTGAGATGCAAGAAAGAATTCGCCAGATAATTGCTTTTTCTTTTTTTTTTTTATTATTTGTATTATTTTATTATGTGTGTTAAAAATATAGACATAGTTAAGAGAAAATACAGGAATGCATAAAGAAGGAAAAAAACAACAAAGCTTGTAGTAAAATATTAAATGAAAAAAAGAGGATACCTCAACCATTACACTGTAAACATATTTCTGTTCATAAATTGCATTACATACATTACATACACAATTTTCATCACTTCATAAGATTAAATAAAATCTATGCACCTTAATATACTTTGCCATTTCTTTTTTGGGATCATTAAGATTTTTATCAAGCTGGGTTTGGTAGTGCACCCTTGCAATCCCAGTACTTGGGAGGCTGAGACAGGAGGGTTACAGGTTTGCAGCCAGCTTCAGCTACTTAGTGAGGCCCTCTGCAACTTAGTGAGACCCTGTTTCAAAATAACGAATATAAAATAAGGCTGGAGGGAATACAATCATTTTCAAATAGAGTGTTTCATGAAACTAAGTACAATATGCTAGTCATATGAAATTTAAATAACTATCATATTTTTTAAAAACATGGATGTTAAATAGCAAAATAGTTTTGGATTCTTCAAAATGTTTATAAGACTACCTCCAGACTTGCTTATGTAAAAGTAACCACCACACATTTGCATTGTCTTCACGATAAAGCTACAAAATGTAAAAATCAGAAATTCAGTATCTTGCCTTTTTCTGACATTAATTAACAGAAAAAGACAAACTTCAGAGAGAGAAAGGGAGCAAGCAAGTGAGAACGAGCAAATGAGAGAGAAAGAAGAAAGAAGAGGAAAAGAAAGAAAAACATTTTATATATCTATATATATGGCTTGTTCCTGATGTCTATTGTTAACTCCCTCTAACTAAAACTTAGGAACTTAACTGACCATTTTATGAGATATCACATTTACAAGTCAGGAATTCAGGCAGCATTCAGCTGAGTAATTCTTCTATGTTGTTATTCACAGCCTGGGCTCATTCAAAGAGCCTTAGACAGCTTTGCTCACAGGTCAGCTAAGACAAGCATTACATTGATTTTTTAAGAATGGAGTTTGCAGAGAATTGAGCTTTTTATATATGGGCTCTCAGGTACCAAGGGAGCCAGGTAGAAGCTACAAGGCTTCCTATCACCTAACCTTGGCAGCGGATGCTAGGGAGAAGATGGGGCATAAGAGGGTCTCCAGATGAAAAAGGAGACACCCTCAATAAGCAAAGAAGTTGACTTAACTGAAGGGAATGGATGGGGGGGCACCCTAATGTGCACGATGTACATACACAATTATATCAAGGTCACTCACTAAACTGAACTTGAGAAGGAGGGAGGGCGAGGGAGCAGGGTGGGAATTGGGGAAGGGGTTAAATGAGAAATGTGTGCACATATGTCGTTATCAACTTCTACCTAGCAAAGATGTATGCTTACAATGCATGAATTATTACAATTAAAAAATAAAATATGAGAAGAAGAAGAAACATAAAAAGAGTCATATACCAAGTACTCCTTGTAGTACATAACTGCCACTTGACAGTCACCCATGACTTAGGTAATATCAGTTGAAACAGTATTAACAATAATAACTCCCTAAGATAATGTAGTGCTTGTATTCCTCTAATCATGATTTACACTGGATTCATCTAAGCCAGAAGAGCTGAACACATCATCATTTTCTTTCCCTCTCTATAACATTTTACTAAACTGAATTTTGACATTATATCATTGCTTCAAATTGATATCCATTATAGATACTTTCCTCCAAAGCTTAGTATTGTATTCATTATTACTTGAATGTAATTGACACTGTAGCTCATGTCTCTTTTAGTATAATTGGCAGATGATTTTTTTTCTGATGGAGTATAAGAAATAGTTGAATTTCTCTTGATCAACTTATTTCTTCCTTTTTTATCGTATTGGTATACTGCAATTATACATCATAGTAAGACTCAATGTGCTAACAACATACACCCACACAGCTCTGCGTACTGCCCTCCACATCCCACCCCATTCATCCCTCCTCTTTCCCCACAGGAGTTAGTGAGGTTGGTAATCATACCTTCACCATATTGCCACATTTGAACTGTCTTCTTCTTCAGTCCTCCCTCTTGCCCTCCCTAATTCTCACCTCTAACCCCCTTCAGTATTCAAGTCTCTTATGTTCCCTATTTTCTCTCTAGCTTCCACAAATGAGAGAAAACATCACATGATTTTCTGAGACTGATTAACCTCACATAGCATAATATCTTCAGTTCCATCCATTTTCCTACAAATAAAATAATTTTTGTTCTTCTTTATGGCTGAGTAAAATTCCATTGGGTGGAGATATATATATATATATATATATATATATATATATATATATATATATATATATATATATATATATATATATATATATATATATATATATATATATATCACATTTTCTTTATCCATTTATCTGCTGACAGACACCTGGGTTGGTTTCATAATTTGACTACTGTGAATCAGGCTGCTATAAACATAGATATGCAAATATCACTATAGTGTTGTGTCTTTAGTTAAGTAATTCATTCCTCTTTGAGACCCTGAATCCTGCAACTGGTTATGGTTTCCTCTTTTCCATGTCTGCCACAAGCCACATTTGTTGCCTAACTTTCACCACTGAGAGGACTGGAGTATCAACCTCATATTCATTTTTCACACTCTTTTCACACTCTTTTTCTATTTATCTTAGTAACTCATTTCTTTTCCTTCTCTTATATTATGTGTTTTTTAAACCACTCTTAAATATTTTTTGGAAAAAAGTAAACAGTAAATGATTATGTTTTATATATATATATTAGAGAGAGAGAGAGAGAGAAATGTGTGTTGAATGTTCAACATCTACTACAAACAAGTGGAATACTATTGTACTAGACTCTTGGGTGCATATTTTTCAGTGTGAGAAAGAGGAAAAATGCAGTTAACAGGTGATCTCTGCTGAGCCTAATCAGATATTGGATGTGTAAGACTTAATCTATACCTCCTTGGATCTATTTGAATTGAGGGACTGAGAAGACAGTTCATAATATTAATAGTTGAGATTCAGTAATATTTTAGGCACCAATGACATTTAGTTGAGATTCAGAAAATTTTTTCATGGTAAGCAAGGTTGCGGTGAAGGGACTGATACTCCTAGGAGAAGAAATCACCTTGACAAAAGTGTCTGGCCTCTGTATTTGACTTAATCGTTTGCTGATATTTTTAGTGGTAAATCTAAAATAACTTGAAATAGTAAATTGCATATTTAGTTTCCTAAACATGTACATTGCAATTGTCTCCTGTTAGGGAACTCAATAACATATAATGCATCAAATATGAGCTTGGCTCATGCTCTCCTGAGAATTTTTGCTAATTTTTTATCCTTTTTTTTTAACACTTGAAGGTTAAATTAATGGTTCTCAACCAGAAGTGACATCTAGAGACACTTTTGGTTATCACAACTAGGCATTGTAGTAATACTAGTGTCTAATGGGTAGAGGATAAGGAAGCTGCTAAACATCTTACAATGCACAAGATAGCACCCTCCAACAAACAATAATGCTACTGAAAATGTCACTGGTGCAGAGATTGGGAAACCCCAGATTGAAGCCACATGCTGTGATGGAAAACTCTCTTCCTAGCAGATAACTAATCTAAGAGTTTAAAACAATATAAATATTTTGGGAAAAATAATTGTTAGTTTTTGGTAAAATCGGAAGCTCCCTGCCATCATGTCATATTTATATGTGTGTACTCATATCTGGCATAAGGCCTGGCCCAGGAGGCTGGTTGGAAGCAGGAATTGGATGTTGCTGGTTTCCATACTGAAAAGGGTTGGCCTTTTTTTTTTCTGTGCTGTAGGTAATAGTGTGTCTATTCAATTTCCCCTAGAGACGGTCTCTTTTGCCTCTCTCATACCTGGTTCTCATGGTAGTCAGCAATATGGAATGACTGCAATTAAGGTATTTATGAGAGGATTTGCTTGCAAATTGAATAAAATCCAGCACCTGTGCAATTTTCAGACATCTGATACTGAGGAAAGACAGTATAAGGGACATATTTTCTATTTCATCATCCAGATGGTCCCAGTACTCTGTTTCTAGCTTCTGTTATATAGGCTCAAAATGTGAAGTATGGGGATATAGTGATCTCTGCTTATTTGAAGTGTTAATATAAGAACTGTTCGGTTAAACAGCTTTTCTGTATCCACTGTGCATAAAGCGCCAATTCTCCAATTAAAGCCAGGGTCCAGTGTGTCCTATAATATGGCTCTTAAATGCAAATCTCATGCTAATTAATTCAGATTTGAAATTGATTCCAAGAGGAAAATGTCTCAGCATATTATTTCTCTTATTAAAAACACAAAACCATATCTCTATCTATTTTTCTTTTTTTGCTTTAGCTGCAAGAAAAATAAGCTCCCTGAAATCACTTGCACTTTCTGAGGCTGTCTCCTGAAGTGGTTAAAATGACGTACTCTGGAGCCAGGCTGGCTGCTGATTTCAAATCCCCATAGTCATCACTTACCAGCTACAAGACAGCTTGGGATTTACTAACTTCTCTTTGCCTCAGTTTCTTCACAGGTAAAATGATGTTAATAATTATGCAAAGTTAAGGTCATTGCTAAGGATAAAACTATAAACTTTTAAATACTTAAAACTCTGCCTAGAGCATAATAAACCCTTAATAAGCATTGCCTATTATTGCTTCTTCTGATTTCTACAGGACAATTCCAAATCTGCTTTATTTTCTAGTAGTCCATGACTTACAAATCTAGGTCACTAATGAGATGCCAATTTCCATGAGAACACTTAACACATAGTATATCTTCTTTTTAAAGTATGTAGCCAGAATAAAAGAAAGAAGACATGCATTTGCCAAAAGATAGACAAAGCATGGGAAAATTGACCTCGAATGTGTAATATGTCCAGAGAACAAAGGTAAACCTTATATCCAAACTAAAAAAAGATCTAGACTGTAAATGCCAATGAAACAGCATTGTACCTACTACATGTAAATACTACTTTGGGTTTAGAGTTAGGTTAGAGAGAGTTAAATGAGATTTCACTTGATGGCCAACCAAAACAATTATTTAAAAACAATTTGCATGGCAGGTGGTACAGACTTCAATGCTACGACAAAAATGTTTGCACTCTACATAATTCATGCAAAGTAGTGATTCTGAACTCCTTTCCTCAAGGAGCTGATGGTCTAGTGTCTATGAGGAATGCAGAATCTAGTTACTGGGTATGTTTAAGGCACTTTTTTGTAATTCTGTTATCAACAGACTACGTTGTACAGGTTCTTTTTTTCCTAAGAATTTGCTAGTCTCTGCTACCCAGATGCATTTGTATTTGAATGTGAGATTATATGTGTATGTGTCTGTTTGAATTTTACATTCATTAACATAACCATACCAGTGAGCACCAGAGTAAACTAATGCAATTTTGGGAGTGCAAAGTAGGAATTCACTGCTTCAAACTGTACATTGTCTTAAGATTTAATAAGAAACTTGAATTGTCCACAAAAATCTAATCTTTCATAAGCCATTACTCTATTATTTAGTTTCCATGTACATATAATTTCTTGTCTAATGTTGGAAATAAGGCTTATCATCTTATCATAGATATGTTTAATAAACCAGTATGGTATGTAATTAAAAAAAAAAGAGTGCCACTTGCTGCCCATCATTTAAGGGGAGCATGGTCTTGTGTTTCTAGTTTATTTGTAGAAGTGAAACCCTATACAATGGAATAAATGGTGAGTAGGATTCAGTAAATCCATCTGAAATGATTGTATGACTAATGCGAGCTCACCAAATAGCTCCACATGGAAAGAAACCATCTAGACAATAGGGCAGCTATGCAGAAATCAGACATTCCAGATAGCAGTGATGTCTTTCTAATCTCCTATGATTTTATGAAACTTGATTATTCACTGTGTTGTGTTACTATATCCATGTCATATGTTAATTTTTCTCTCCACTTCTTTGTCTGATCATTTTACAAATCATAGGACTGAAAGAGAGTTGATTTTCTACCACTTAGTTTGACTTTGTTAGTATTCTCAATTATCATGTAAGTTTTAGAATAATTTAAAAGCAATATAACAACTACCTGACAGCTCTAGATATCTAACATTTATGAAATGTATAATATTCATCATTTTAACATGAAATAAAAATAATTTACAGCCTTCCTGAATTGTTTTTCAAGCTTTCTTTTCCTGCTACTCTAGTTCATTCAGAGCAGGGATTCATCCTTTTCACAACTCTTTTTAGCTTTATTTTTTTCTTCTCTAAATAACTTGAAGATTGCTTTAAAATATAAATATAAATAAAATGTAAATATAAAACATGATAGGAGAACAGAGATATGTATTAACTTTTGCCTGAATATCAGGCACTATGCTAGGTGCTTTAAATTAATATCATATAATTTTCATTACAAATTCCATTTGAATTATCTCTGTTGTGCCAATGGAGAAATGAAGCTTCAAGAATATTAGGTAATTTATCCAAGTTCATGCAGCTAGCAGGTGACACTAGCAAATCTCCTCTTCAACCCTAGGTCTTCTGACTCCACATCTGGTACTTTTTCCATTAAATCACAGGTGCACAAATAGGCCATCAGAATATTTTGACCTGCATTCTGCTAATTTAACACAGCCACTAAGGAAACAGTGAGATTTGTCCCAGTCTAACATAGTCATCAGACATTACTCTTCCTCTGTCTTTGGACATTCCAGGTATACTGACTAAAAGAAGTTCATATAGGAAAATGAAAGAAAGGAGAAAGCACAGGATAATGATCATGTACGGAAATTGTCTGAGTATGATTTTTGCTTCACAATGAACTGTGGTAGTACTAATTAACTCAGGACAGAACTCAGAAAAATCTAGTATTTCTCCAAACATATTTCTAGGTTCAACTAGATCTGTATGTAGAACGAGTGAACATTGTTTAAGTTAATCTATCCTTTTAAAGAACATATGATTACCTGCATTTGAAAGCAAGGTTTAACATAAGTGTCTTGTCCAAGTCATACAGCTAAACTTCACATTCTGTGAATAGTAACATATTTCTTTGCATTGCAAACTCTGCTCCCTTTCCTAGAGTTCCTGAAGTGCTTCTTCTTTTCATCAGCTCATGCTCATGCTGTCATCCCTAACAGTCCCTTACCTCACTTTACCCCATGGCCATGCATTTTCTCCCCAACTCCACTTACGTAAATTCTGTCTCCTGGTCTTAGACCTTCTCTTGGCCCGCTCTACATTTCCTCTAGCAGTCCGGTCTAATTGAAGAGCCCTTTAAGTCTTCTGTTCCATTCATTTTTTCCATGCACATCAAATGAAAAGAGGTATTTCACTTATTTAATGCATTTCATGTATTTAATGCAATATACATATTTCTCTTCATTCTCATCCAAATAGCCATTTAAAATTATAGTTATGTCTTTTTACATTAATCTAATGTATCTTTAATATTTTAATACTTTATTCACTTTGTTATTTTTAGCTAACAGCTTACAGAGACCAATAATTGTGTCTGATAAGACAATTTGGTACAAAGGCCATCATAGAGCCCCCATTATATATGCTTGGTTAATGAATATGCCAAATGGAACACTATAGACATTCATATGATAAGTGGAGTCCCAATGACATTGATCTATTCATTAAATGAACATTATTTGGCATGCTGGGATGTTTAGACCTTGCTCTAAGTGCTCATGTGCTCAAAGTGACACATTAATTAAACACCAATTTATTTGTTCTGGTTCTTCACTAAGTTGAATGTGACTGTAGATGTGTCAGATGAGCCCTCTTCCCCTCAGTTTCTTCTTATATAATGAGGGAATTGGATAAGTGCAAAGGTCCCTTGTTCTGCATGTTCCAAATCTGGTTTTGTCACTCTCTAAATTAAGAGGTTATATCTCAACTTTCTAAATTAGATATGGTTTAATCTTCATAGTTACATAACTTAAGGAAAACTTCTTTATAAATGATACATGAATGACAAGAATTATCTTGGATGTATGATGGGTTTCTCTCGGTGGTATTTGGATTTAAGTGTAAATGAATAATAAACATGAGGATTATATTTCTTCTAAAATAAACAGGCCTAAAATCACAGATGATATTTTCTTGGCAATATGTATTTCAGATTTTATTAAACCCAAGACATTTCAAAATCAGATGATATGCTGGGAACAGGATATGCAGGCAAGATCTCTACCTATGGAATGAAGTAAATGAAGGCAATTTGTTGAGTATTTAAGGCTAAGGAGCTCTGGTGCCTTTATCCTCTTGATAATAGAGTAAAAGTAAGTTTGAGACTTATTTTATTTTAAGACCCAAACCACAAAAACCTTACTACTTTCCGCAACCATTGTAGGAGCTTCTTTTGCCCATGGTAAAATTCCTCTGTATTCTGCGTCTCTCTACATACCATTTCTACCAAACTGGCTTTACTGGGAGCATGCTCTTCCCATACATTATCAATGTCCTCTCAAGTGGTTGTTCTATCACACACCACATATTTCAGAGTTTTCAAACCACACTCAGCTCAAGACACCCACCCCACCCTGTATATTCACATAAATAAAAATAAATAAATAATCTTTTTTCCTTGAAGCTCTGGCCAATTGACTAATCTTCATCTGTTTCTGATATTATCTTCTGTTATCCTTCTGGTCACATTCCCTGATTCAACATACAACACATCTTTTGTGTGTTGGGAAGGGAGGTACTGGAGATTGAACACAATAGTGAGCATGGGATTTTTATTTCCATATAGCAAAACAGATAATAAATAAATATGACAATTCCAGGTAGTGGTAGGCATTGTTAAGCTATGTGAACTGTAACAGGTGACGTGAAGGTTTTAGAGAGGACTCCCTAAGGAAAGTCTTTGTTATGATAAAGACAGAAAAAGAGATTTAAAAAAAATGTATTAGTACAAAAAGTTTTTACCTTTTCCCAATTTACTTAAGGTGTGTCTCATTTTCATTTTTCCCCCCATTTGGTACTGGGGATTGAGTCCATGGTCATTCTACTTCCAAGCTACACCTCCAGCTCCTTTCCATTTTTATTTTCCAACAGAATATCCTTAAGTTACTAAGATCCTCCCTAAGTTGCTGAGGCTGGTCTGGAACCTGCAATCCTCCCAAGTACTGGGATTATAGGCCTGTATCATCAAGCCCAGCTTCTCATTCTCATTTCTAATATTTTTCATAAGGATTCAGGATATGGCTTCTTTAAAAAAAATAAGAGGAAACAAAATTGAAATATTTTATACTTGTATTGGTGTATCAATTTCTTCAGGAACCTGTAATCCCTAAGACCATAGAGCAAGACTCTTTTATTCTTCTTTATAAAGTTAGAACCCAGCATAATAATTAACATAGTAGGAGTTCAGATAATAAACCTCTAGCTAATTGTTTTAGTTTCAGGCTCATTCTATGTGGCGATATGGTTTTTGTTTCTGCAAACCATTTCAAACCATTTTCATGAGTCTTTGGTTTTAATATAACTCTCAAAATATACTCTGCCAAGTATATTTCTCCATAGATTCTAAACATAAGATTCTTTCAGGAGAAATTTAATCCTAATGTTTATGATTCATCTACCCTTAAATCATCAAAATACCACTGTAAGAATCCCATTTGGCTATTTAATTTTGAGATTCCTTAATTGGGTAATTGCTTGTATATTCAAGACAAAATTATTATTTGCCCTTAATTATTTAGATAATTGTCTTAATTATACCTTGGAGTCTTCTGTGTAGACAAGCCATAATCAGCCTAAAATGCACCCCAATTGCAGCATACATCTGGGGATAACGTTTTTGTTTAAGAGAATTGATACAACAAATGAGAAGTTTAAAAGAGATCTTTTAAATAGAGGACTATTTGGTAATTCATGCACAATTTCTATAAGTCATTCTTAATACAGAAAAGCATTTAAGTCAACTTACCAGCTTCTACCATTTCTAGTCATTTTATTGATTTATTTTTTACTTTTATTGCTGCATTATAGTCTCACATCATAATGTAGTGTATAATGATATTGACATCGCTCACTTTTAAGTAAATAGTTAGTCTTAGAAAAAAGTATCTAGTATTACAAACAGAAAATCAAGTTGGGCCAGTGAAAGTGACTAAGACTTTAAATAGATGGAAAATCAGAGGAAGAAATTAGGATTTCTTGAAATTTTGTTTTACTTGTCTTTTAAAAGTACTTTGCCTTGTCAGTAAAATCTCCTGTCTTTCTGTTTTCACTCTCTCCTCTTCTCTAACTACATTAGCCTCTGCAATTCAAAGGAAGGCATTTCTTTCTAGGAGCCCATGACTATTCAGATAGTCACAGGGCTCATTTCAATCAAGTTTCCATTCCGAAGGCCTCTCTTAAATCACCCCAAAGCAGCCATCCTTCCTCTTAGTTTTCTTGCTATGCTTTTGCCATAGTCCTTATTACTAACTTTACTACCCAGATCCTTAAAATACACTTACTAACTTAGCAGCACATTGCCAGGTTCCCTAAAAACAGGGACTGTTGTTTCTTCACTGTTGTATAATCTAATAATTGTTGAATGAATGAGTGAATCCGCAATGTTAGTGTTTAAATAGGTTTTTTTTTTTTTTTTTGGCATTTTTCCCCTGCAGAGTTCTATTATGAGCCAAGAGGAAAACATTTAATTGGCAAACATTAATGTGTTTGCACACATTAAGTGGGCAAACATTTCTGAGGATGAAGAAAAGACACCATTGTAGAATTTACTCTGGTTCAAATATTGAGCTAATGTTTCTCAATTCTGCTTCATGTATAGTCTCACAATACTCAAAAGTTTGGGACAAGGCAAAAGAAATACTTTGTCATTTTGATCAAGAAACAAGGAAGATCAATATTTGAACTCCTTACTGTGTAAATAATGAAATACTCCAGTCTAGAAGAAACACTAAACATAAATGAAAACTGATTTCTTGCTAATTACATTTAGCAATAGAAATTGTTGTTTCACTAAAACAGTATTTTCACATTTTTAGTATAGTATAAAAAACATTATTCATTTCTAGAAAACATTCTTTATTTTCCAAAGTACTATGAAAGCAAGTTGGAATCTGGCTGGGGACCGAGAGACAAGAGCACATAGGCTATTTTAACCATAATTTCTTAAAATTTTATCCAACCCTTATTATCCCTTTTAATTAATATCTGAATCAAAAAATGACAATCTCCATCTATCTTAAACATTTACTAGGTACTAGGCACTTAATATACCAAGTGTTTTGTAGGCATTTCTTGTTTAATCCTAACATCAAAAAGAAAACCACAGCTTATAAAATTTAAGTCACTCAAATTCTCTCCGAGGGAAGCCAGTTTCCTGACCATTTTGCAGTAATAATTTACCAAGCATGAGTATTCCCTTAGGCACCAACACACCATCTCAGCACACTAAGTCTATTAACTAATGCACTCAAAGATTGTGTGATTCAATCTCTTTAACTCTTCAAAAATGATTTTTAAATTAAGCATTTTTATTTGCTTATATTAGTAACCTGAAAAACCTTGAAATTACATTTCTGATTAAGGAAGAAAGGATTTTTGTGATAATGAGAAAGAGAAGTAGATTTTAAAAGTCGGCCACATCTACTCCTCACTGTGGTGGTGATAGTTTCTGTAGAAATCTATAAACTGTTTTCATTGACTACTACATCTGTAGCACATGTGTACCAGGCTTGACATTTGTCATTCTGCATATGTACACAAGCATGTCTAATGTATGGTTTGGCTCAGTTAGTGGCCTTTGTTTCCAAGGATATAATTCTAATTTCCAGCCTAATAGAAAATGGTCAGATTATCTTAGTGGATAATAAAGAACTGAGATGGTTTATTCTCTGATATCCCCTATTCTTTGGATAATTGTTGTGATTTAAACATCAGAGATCAAATTGCAGTCTCTCTCATGCTTGCTATGACAACTAAAGTCACAATGGAAGTAATCAATCCAACACTTTCCCAGGAAACTGACATTAAACCAATTATTGAACTCCCCCTCCCCTCCTTGACTACCAAGAAGAGAAACAACTAAGCCAATGGTTAAATACTCAAGGATCACTGTAAAAAATAATAAGCCAAATCCTGCCAAAACTAAAATTTATCCACATAAAGAAGTCACCTTTTTCAGGACTATAGAATTCTTTAAATCATTGGCTTCTGATATTTTTTTGGATATGCCACAGAGAAACTTGATTTCGAAAGTTGAAGACAAGAACTTACCTTGTACTATTTTTTCCTGTTACAAACATCCTTCTGTTTAGAAGTTTTCTTGTTTAATTAAGAGGCATGGGAAATACTGCTTTTGATCTCAGAATATTCATAAGAAAGAAAAGTTCACGTATCACATGGCACTGAAGAGTGAAGGAAGAGATTGAATATTAAGATCCATTCCTTAATATCAGGCAGTACTCAGAAGAGGAGGGCATTTTATCATCCACCATCTTCTCCTTCCTGGGTGGATACATTCAGTCTGGGTGAAGACCTGGTCTCAGACAGTGGCTTAAATTCTCGAGAGGCTTCATTTTCTTGGCACATTTTTCTTCAGAAAAAGAACTTTTATAGGTGTGGTTCATAATAAAAGAGAAGCTTCTCTTTTCTGCAAAGCTGGGTCAGATAATTTAGCCCAGTGGCCCTCACGCCCAGGCAGGAGGCTCTATCTCAAGGATCATTTATACACTACATCATTAATATAGGGTGGTTGAAACTGAGGCTTCCAAAACATATCTTTGCTAGTTGTGATTTCACAATTCATCTCTTTCCCCATTGCTCATTTAATGGAAACATCATACACCCCCAATATAATCAAATTAGTATCAAGGGAATTATCAGTCTATGAAAAATTTGTCATTACACAAGTATTCCAATTTTAGCAATTGAAGGATTTCACAATTTCAGTGTCACAATCTTTCTCTAAATGAATAAATGCTAAATGTATCATTTTCATTTGGTTGTTTTAAAATTCATTTATTACTTTCCAGTTCATTTGTTTCAGACTTTTTTGAGTAGTTAATGTGCTTATCTGAATTTTAATCATTTAAATTTTATTTATATATCAAAGACATATCCATTGATAGTATAATTATGAGTCTGTTTTTATGTCATTGATCTGTCTATTGTTATGCTATCAGAATTACTGTAAATTTATAGTAAGTTTTGCTTGTTTTTTGCTTTATGATGCTGGGGATTGAACACAGAAACATTCTACCTCTAAGCCACAATCCCAGCCCTATTTTATTTTATTATTTGGAAACAAGGTCTTGCTAAGATGCTGAAAGTCTTGCTAAGTTGGAGAGGCTGACTTCAAATCTATAATCCTCAATTGTTAGCCTCCTAAACATTGGGAATACAAACATGCACCACCATGCCAGGCTTATAATTAAGTTTTCAAATCAAGATTGAATCTTCCAATTTTACTTTTCTATTTTTATATTATATTAGCTATCTCAGATCCTTTTCATTCCATAGAAACTTAGAATATATTTATAGATTTTTTTTGCAAAATCTCAGCCATATTTTTCATTGATATTAAATTAACTCTACACACTAATTAATACACAAATCTTTTTTAAAAAGTGTTAAGGAAATACTGATAAAAGACATTACTCTTGAAATCATTTCAAGAAGTAGAGGAATAAAATTACCTTTGAATTTTTGTATAAATCTTCAGAACATTTTGAAAGCAACATGTGTATGAATACACTAACATCTTATGACCCAAGTGCTCTGAAACATTCTAAACTAGAGAAAATTCATTGAGTCAAGCCAGGTATGGTGGTGCACATCTGTAATCCCAGTATTTGAGCAGCTGAGAGAGGATTCTTACAGGTTTGAGGCCAGCCTCAGCAACTTAGGCTCTGAGCAACTTAGGAAAACTCTGTTTCAAAATTAAAACTAAAATTAAAATACAGCTGGAAGTGTAGCTGAGAGGTAGAATGCCTCTGAGTTCAATCCCCAGTACCACTACCAAAAAAAAAAAAAAAAAAAAAAAATTCATCGATTCATATGAGATTTTTATTGAGTGCCTATGCTATAGCTGACTAGGATCTCCAAACTTTAATGACATAGTACTTGGCACATGGTAAAATTCAATAAGTGTTTGTTGAAGGAGGAAACAAGGGACACCCTGCAGAAAGAGTTTGTGGTCTAATAAGGAGGAACAAACACAAGTGGTTAGAAGATAATATGAAAAGCCCTATAAGATACCAGGGAGAGAGTTGGGAAATCTGCTCGCCTATCTTATTGCAGGAAAATGAAACATAAACTTGGTTTTGTGTAAATGGCATTTACAATCCTAAAATATCCTCAGATCCTAATTGGCACTTAGAGAAGGTCAGTTACATGTTCTTTATCCTTCAACTCATTCTCTCCTTGCTATTTTAAGGAAAAATAAATTTAATGTGCCACAGCTATACAGGTCAAAATTTAGTATTATTGAAGATTATTTACAATATGCTTATCTAAATATAAATATACCACTTTATTTTTCTATGAAACTTGGAGTAGATGAAGAACAATAAATTATTCTGTTTTTCCTGTTTAAATGTAATTAAGAAAAGAGTATTGGGCTATGTTGCTTTTTGTGTGTGATCTTGGCTCATTTAAATGCTGGTTTCTGTGGTTTTGTGCAAAAACATATTTTCATGCTTATTCACTCAACTGTCAACAAATATTTGCTTATAACTTATTGTGTGCCAGGAAAAAAAACAAGGAATCCATAGAATTATATACAAGGTAAAGATACTCTCTGATAAGTTTACTACACATGAAAACTGCTTGAAATAACTTTTAGAGGATTCATTACATCTGTAAGAAAGATTAATACAGAAAATGCTGTTTGGATAATAAAGTTAAACCAGAATTTAATAAGTTTTTTTCTATTTAAATGATGGTCTTTATAAATTTATATTCTTAATAAAATTTCTCTAAAATGTCATAAAATACCATAAATGTCAACACAAGAGAAGATATGAGTTTGTTGTGTGTTTAGGAAAGAAGCAACTAGAACTTATGGTACATATTTAGTTTAGGGGAATACACAGTATTTCATAAATTCTGAACAAATAGAGAAATACAGCCTAATTAAAGAGTTTGATAGAGATAAACCTCAGAAGAGATAAAATGAGGAAAAATGTACCTAATGTAATACACAATCAGGAAGAAAGATGAGATAAAATAGAAATATGAAATGCTAAATATATGTAAATAAGTTTTAACACACATAATGCTCATTATAGATGGGATAAATTTATTGGTCAAGATGTGGATCTAGATAGAATTCTTAAAAATCCAGTAGTGTGAAAAAAAGGATAAGAAAGATTGAGAGGATAAGTCTGTCCTCAACCCACCCATTCTCACCAGTGAGACTGTAAGAAAGAGAACCTATATTTGAGGTTTGATCACTGACAGCTTGTGAGCCCCAGCTTTATCCCTTTGCCCCACATCGGAACAACAAGATCCAGAACCCCTACCCTGATTTTACCTCCTAACTACAATACAATAAAAAGAAATAAATAAAACTCCCAAAGCCACCAAGTTCCCCTCTTTGTTTAATACACCTTTGAATCTGAGATCCTCCTTCGGAAACCCTTCATGTGAGTTACATATTTTATTTCCTATCCTGTGGTGCTTATCCCTCTCATTAATCATAAACCCTTGTAGGGGAAAAGAGGTGGATGGTGACTGCTCAGCCTCCATCAAGGGATTCTGGGTACCCAAATAAAACAGAGGCTTTCTCAACCACACCGTATAAAATTTCAGCCTCATCATTGCAATCTTGTCTCTCCTCAAATGCTTTCTTCTTCAGTAGCACTTATCATCTACCTTAAAATATAATATAACATATAATATGCAATATTTATTGCATAGTTTTATATAATGTAACATTTATATTTTATTACTCAGTTATATATAAGGCAACATGATATTTATATAATATTCTATTTCTTACCCTTTCTTAATCTCTTATTTCATGTTTTTCCTACTAAAATATAAACTCCTGACAAGCAGGAACTTCAGCTCTAGGACCTGGAACAGTGCATGACATTAGAAATTCAATAAATATTGAATGCAATATGAAAAGGCTATGTCAGGTCAATACAAACCAAAAAAAAAAAATCTTGAAAGTAATTTTAATGTTAGATGAAACAAGTATTTATGGCAGGAAATAAATCATAAAAATAAAATATGGAGTTATAAGCTGATAGAAGAAATAGTAGGTCAAGAAAATATGACAATCATGATAAAATTATGCATCATTAACATATATGTATATGTGATATATATTCTGAATATATGCATTAATACATACCTTGGAATATATCTTAAAGTATATCAACCAATGATGGAATGAACTGCTTAAATGAACCAATATCAGTACTTTTAGTGGGAGATGGTAACATATCCCTGTTTGAAACTAATATATTGAGTAGACAAAAAAAAAAGTATCATTATATTGCTATTGGAAGTTTGACTAAGGTGATAATTGATCTATATATTCATAGAACAAAAGAAAGAACATTAAAACCCCAATGAATAACAGAACACAAAAATATTTTAAGTTGATTTGCAGAGTTTATAAAGAAAAACTGATGAAGAAAACTATAACAGCATCATACACACTATATTTTTCATTCATATTATAACCAAGAATTATAAAGTAATAGAAAAGTAAAAATCCATATATAAACACAAAAATATACTACAAAATAGTCTCTGGGTTAGGCATAAAATTACAACCAAAAATATGGAATATAATAAAGTATTCACAGGATAATAGTTTCGCACATATATACTAAAATTAATAAATATGAAAATAAAAAATATTCAAACAAATAAGCTAGGAAAAAGGAACAATAGCCCCTAAAGTAATAAGAAGGAACAAACCAATATAATTCAAGATGAAAATAACATAGGGAAAAAACACAATAACATACAAATAGTTTATTGAAACTATTTGTAAGGTAGTTATTAATAAGTATTGATAAGTTAAATAAGCAACTGGTGTTCTTACTGAGAATGAGAGAATGATAAAATTAAAAAATGTAAAAGAGGAAATAATTGTGGCAAAACATTACAACATAAAAGTATGATTGTAAAAATTATATGACAATTTAAAAATAATAAAATTAACTCAGTTTTGGAAAAAAATTTTCCCTAGATCAAATAAAAAACTCAGATACATCAATAATCAACATGGTACAAATTTTTGTTTATTATTTTGAATTCCTTGTTGATTATTGATATATCTGAGTTTTTTAACATCTCTAAGATCAGAAGTAGAGGACATAGCAGGGAGTCTATGCTTCACTTACTGTTTGAGTCTCCCCTTTAGACATTAACAGTATTAACTGATTCCCATACATCTGTATGGTACTCATTCTATAGTGTGGTTTGTCACTTTCAAGTCTTTTTTCTTCTTCATGAAGTATGAAACTTAAAAACATTCTCAGATACATTTGAGGACAGATATATAGACTAAGTGCTTCTAACTGACAAAATCTTTGCTTCCAACTTCAACAAACTCTTCTCCAAACAAGAAAGCTGTAGAGGAGCTGAGAGAACAGACATTACACTGTTTTTTTATATCTATAGCATGAGTTCTCAATGTGCATTTTCAAATGTCAGAGGACAAAGAAAAACATCATTGGCTTACCAAAAAAACTCCCTGATACAGGATCCTTACCTACTTCTTTCCCCTAATCCAGAGTCTCACTGACATATATACTATGTTGCTAATAGTTCCTGATCTCATCTATAAAATGAAGGATTTTATTATATGTCAGGGCCTGTTCAGGGGCTAACTAGGGGTACAGAGAAGATTTCAATGGTGAGATCCCCAAGAAAGGAGAAAGCACACAGAGTTGCCATCAGGAGGAGAACAAACAGCAACTTTATTCTATAGACTTGTCCTTATATAGGGTTCTGAGTAAAATGGTGTGCTGCATTTTGCCAAATTATGCTCACAAAACCAAGTGCTCATCAGCAGCTGCACAAGGTGAGTGGAGTCAAGTCCTCACCACCTGCCTGTGCTTCCTCTGGGCCCCGCCCCTACAGGGTGGCAGTGTGTGACTTGACCCAAAGACCACAACAGCAATGGAGAGTGCAACAGGTGACTATTAGTCCTGCAGTCACACAGGCTAGGATAGTCAATACCCATCTCCAGGAGGAGCCAAATGAGTTTCACCAGGTTGTAAATAAGTCTTCCTGTAAGGTCTGAATAGCCTGTATCTCTGCATTCTTCTCCTCTAAGGCTTGCTGTACCTTAGGGAACATGTTCCATGGTTGTAGAAACCCTACATTTTTTGTGGGTGGTGTTCTGCTCACCAAGGACACTGCACTACAGTGTCTTGCTCTTGGACACAGGTTAAGAGGCAATCCTCACTGCTAGACTATGAGCCCAATGGTAGGGGTGCCTATATGTCCTAACTTCTTATGTAACACAGTGCTACCAACAGGGCTCTGGGGTTAGTTGGAAAATCCAAAGTTTTGCTAAAGCATTAGCAGCAGTATCACTAGCTAAAAGCATATTCCCAGAGGCCCTGTTTCCATAGGTCCTCCCACACATCCTTGCTCCACAATGGATGGTACTCAACCAACCAGTCTTGTACTGCCCATTGGGGTAGCCACAAGGTTAGCCCTTGGTAGGCTGCCCAGTTGTCTTTATAGACATGCAATGGCCCAGTCTCCTTCATGAGAACTAACATGACCACGAGAGCTTGGCCCATTGGCTGGAGCATCTGGCACAGGTCTCATTCCAAAATATTTCTATGGCAGGATGTAAGGCCATAGCCACACACAGATGGCTGCCTATGAGAGGAGCCAGCAGTATATCACGCTTCCGTGGGTATAGGGGCTCTCTCTTCCTCATAAGGATTTGGGGAATCTCCCACTTTTGTGGATATCAAGGGGACTGCTGCTCAGAAATGTATTGGCCCCATAAAAGCTTTCCCTTCCACATACTTAATTGGGATGTCTCCACTTGTATGGGCTCCGAGGGGCTGTCACTCAGAACTGTACTGGCCCCAGCAGAATATGTAGCTGATCAGACAAAGAGCTACTAGAAAACTGTGCCCATTGCTCTAAATACACGCTCCATTTGGTCAGAGTAGGTGTTTGTGCTATCACTGTCCAGGGAGACTGAGTCTAGGACTTCAGCTAACCTTTAAGAGGGTAGATGTTTTGTACCATCACTAAACCAGTACTTGTAATTGGTTCACAAGCTAAAATGTCAGCATATTATGTCACTGACTATTTTTCAATGAGATTAGTGTACCTCTGCCCCTTTCTGTAATTGTGACCAAAATCCAATTGGGATATTCCAAGCACATTGTTTCTACCATAACCCCTATCCAAAACTTGCATCATCCACTTGGACTGTTGCAGGAAAGGAAGGGCAGGGTCTACTACCAGCAGAATTTGTGCCAGTGTCATTGTCTTCTTGATGTCAGTAAATGTAGTTTTCATTTCAGGGGTTCAATCCCAAGTTGCCCCCTTATGGACAAAGTAGTGTGAGGAGAACAGTATAAACATATCTAAGTGGGGTATGAATGTTCACCAAAATCTAAAACATCCATATACATCTGTATCTGTTTGACCATACAAGGATAGGTTTGTACCTTTTTTATCACTGCTTTGGGCATTATTTTTGTTTTACTTGACCAGACAACTCCCAAGAATAGACAGAATGCCCAATTGCCTGTGGCTTGTCTTTGTTGATAGTCCACTCCCATTCCCAGACAGCACTTGGAGAAGGCATGCAACTGCTTCTAGTTCTGCAAGAGAATCAGAGGTTAGCATGACATCAGAGGTTAGCATGTATATAGCTTCAGGTTTTCACCAAGAAACCAAATCCTGTGCCACCAGATCATGACACAAGGTGTGTGATGCAGATATCTCTGTAACACATCCACTCCCAGGATATTCTCAGCTATAGGGGATATATACACGTCATATTGCTTAGGAGGCAGGTGTCTGATTCCCGATGTCACTGGACCACGTTTATTTACTCCCAGTCTTTGGCAACTCACCAGCATTCTATCTTTTCCTCGCGGGCTGTGATGGTGCCTAGAAGCTGTTGCTACCTCTCTTCCACTGTGTCCAGCAGGTGCTGGATGCACTCATCTCTGAGCAGCTGTGGGGGTGGGCTTAGCCTTCCCATGGCCCATGCTGGTAGCTTCCCAGTCTCCTTTCATCTTTCTGGGGGGTAGCAATCCTTTTAAGCTGCCCAGTGCAGATATGAGGCTGAGCCCGCAGAACCAGAAGCTGGTTGGGTGCATCACTTCCTCCCAGAAGCGGGCCTGGGGTTTACATTTGATCTTCACACCACATTTTTAGTGATATGTTTGATGATAGCAAAATTATAGGTAAAACAATTTTATTGTGGCTATAAATCTGTACCTGCTAATTCTTTCTGTCTTCATGTTTTGACTCTCATCCCAATTTAATTTCCAGGGCTTTTGCAGTGATTTTGTTATTGGGTCCAAACATAAAAATAACATGCACACTGGTGAATGAATATCAAAAACTGTTAGCACTGTATTAATTTATAACTATATATATACGTATATATATATATAGTAACTATATATATAGTAACTGTATATATATGTATATATATAGTAACTACATGTTGTAGCAGATTTATTCAGTATAGGCTATTAACATTCAATCCAGGTTTTTATGAAGGATATTCATTCTGAATAGTCTATCATGCTAGTTGTCTTCAAGAGTACATACAGCTTAAACTCATGGATGTCGAAGGCAGTCAAAATTGTTTGAACTTTAAATACAATTTTGTTCAGTTTCATTTTTAAAAGATTTTATTATTTAAAATTTTAAAGGAATTTAAAAAATTATGCCTAACTACTTCATTAGAAAAAAAAAAAAACCTGAAGAAATGAGCAAAGCCTTTCTTCCTTTCTTGCTGTTATAATACCAGTTCCCAAGTATGCATTTCTACTTAAAATTTAAAGTTATTACAGAAACTCAGATCCCAACTGAGATCCCAACTCCATTTTGAAATATGACTCTAGACCCTGACAGAAGGAAAAAAAAACATTCAGCCTGTTCACATGCTCCATAGCAGTGCAATTTAAATAATAATCTTAGTTTTATAAAGAAGAAAATGTTGAAATTATAATAAAAACCAAAGAAAAACAAAACATGAACAAATATTTAAATCATTATTTACTTATTAAATCTATAGCTTTTTTTTTTTTTTTTTTTTTTGTGGTACTGGGGATTGAACTCAGGGGCATTCTACCTCCGAGCTATACCCCCAGCCCTATTTTTTATTCTTTATTTTGAAACCGAGTCTCACTAAGTTGCGGAGTGCCTCACTAGGTAGCTGAGGCTGGCCGCGAACCCGGATCCTCTGGTCTCAGCCTCCCGAATGCTGGGATTAC